>APFE030883344.1:140754-185132 GCA_000404065.3 Pinus taeda
TGACTAAAGAGAAACAGTCCCATTTCATTGATTTGGGCACACCTGAAAAGACTCCAATTCAGCTAGATATTGAGCTAAGTCCTCCATGAGAGGAAAGTCCCTTCCAGCAAGAAAGAGAAAGCAGTTTTCAAGGATTTGAATTTAGAGCAAGACAAACACCTGACATTGACCCTGACCATTAGGAGGCATATGATTATTTGGATACTTTAGAGTAATCTGTTGGTGGTCCAAGCATTATATTGCCCCTTGAGGAACAAGTGCACTCTCTAAAACAAGAGGTATTTGAGCTGGAAGTCTTGAACCGACATATTAAGCAGGAGAATGAAGCATTGAAAGAACAAAGAAAGGTGGACAAAATTGTCCACGACAACACAATGCTTCACTTGGTTCTTTGGCAGAAAAAGAATAGGAAATTGAAGAGGAAATAAAAGAAATTGAGCAGGGTGTTGATTAACTTGAAGTTTAGGTGTTTGGTTAGAAAACCAAGAACAAATTTGGCAACAAGAAGAAAGAGGAGAAGGTTGGATGTCTTGGCAGAGGCATCTAAGAATATGAACTGAAAAAGCATGACAAAGTTTTGGTTGCATGAGGACATGCAACACCTTCACAGTGGGGGTATGTTGAGCCTCAAACCTACACTCATTTACCCATCCTCCCAATAGCCTTTTCCTACTCATTTCCTTCTTTTGTCATCATTTCATTCATCAACTTGTTCAATTCATTGCATTATAGGACTTTTTAACATGATTTGCTAATTGTGCTAATGATTGATTGTTGGTTTAGATTTTTGGTTCAAGTGTTGCAATTTCACAGCTAATACAGGGTTTCCACAACCGATCTATGATTCCGCAGCCAATCCCAGATTCCGCAGCCATTTTCTTGTTTGCTATGATCCAGGTGTCCTCCAGAGGAAAGAGCCACATGGGCAAGTTTGTATGACTGTGTACATGGTACGTGTGCTGTCAGCTTAGCCAAACTAGCCGTCTACACCCCTGGTCAACGTGGAGGTAACTCTGGTCAAATGGCAAGGTTACAAACGGTGGCACGACTCTCCGTGTTCAGGTGGAGCACGAAAGTCACAGCTAGCCTCTTCTTTAGCCACGAAGATTGCAGGGGACAAGAATCCAACAACGGATTTATCAACCATGATGATCGTTTCCTAAATCCGTGCACGGTGCTGCTGAACGTGTCTTTTGCATGCTTTTAGTTAGCTTAGTTTACGCACAGAACAATTTGTGTTCCTGCTATAAATAAAGTGTTTCTACACGTTGATTAGTTAGTTTTTGGAAGTTAGTCTTTTGTTGTTGTAAACTCTGTTTCAAGACTCTTTTACATAGCGTTTACGCACCCCATTGTATTTTGTTATGTGTTGATTTAATACCAAGAAGACAGTTCTTTTCTTACTTGCGTAGCTGATCTTTTTAATTGGTTGAAGTGGATGGAGGGCCCCTATCTGCTACAACCATTGTACAATAGCTTTTAAATTTTCTTTCCTGCATTCCTTTTTCTCTAATTCACCATGTATATTAATGTACAGTTTGAATCATGCTGCTTTACGTTTCTGTACTTTTCATGACTGATCACTGTGTGTTTTTACAGCTTTATTAGGAGCCCGGGATAGTGTGCTTTTCCTTTTTTCTAACACTAGTGGCATCTGAAGTTGTCTTATCTAAACTGCTGACTTTCGCTTTGATTTTCATTAGTTTCCTTGCTTAGTTAGTTTCCTTGCCTAGTTTACTTTATCAAGTTTTGTCAAGTTGCTAATCTCTTGATGGTTCTTTTTATCATGATTCACTAACTTTTATGGGACCAAAACATCATTTAATTGTAGCTTGGTTTATTTAGTTGCAGACTCATATTGCTAATTCACTCCTAACTCTTTTTCACATGATCAATTTAGCTAAAGGCAGAATGTTAAGGGAGAATTAAGTAGTGTGATTTGTCACTTAATTTTTGCATTGCTTTAGATTCAATAGAGGAGTTAGAGTAGTGTTCTTGCTTTCAGCTGAGTTAATGTAGATGTCATTTTCATTCTTATCGGCAGTAAAGGTATTGGACTTGTGCCATTGGTCTTTTTGTTTGATGCTTTACTTTCATTCAAAGCTTTAATTCCATTCCAAGTTATTGTTCAAGTTTTCTCTTTAAAATTCAAGAAGCATTTAGAAATCGCCACATACACACACATTCACTCACTTGTTTATAACTTCATCACATCAAATTAGGAAGATAAGTTAGACATAAACTAAAAACGATAAAAAGAACTAGGAAAGGCTGCTTAAGTATATATTGTACACTTCACTTCATCAGCTTACGAGCCCCGGGTTGACAATTTATGATAGCAATTTAGACAACACTAAATTGACCAAACAATAAGCTTGATGGATTGGAGATAAATATCCATTAATTTACTTAGCTAAACAAAGATGTTAAGTTTAAGAGAAACATAAAAGCCTTATGGGAGAGAAAGGAAATATTTTATGAGGAAAATCCTCACTGGAGAGAAGGACAAGCATTTATGAGAAAGACCTATGTAATTGGATAAAAATACCGATAAAAGTGGGAGACTTGTAATAGAAGCCATATCATGAAAGAGGGTATTAAATTCCCATTGAAGAGATTAATAGTGGTAGTTGATCCATGGCAAGATCTCTCGGCTTGGGGATCAACAAGGTGAAAGCTAGTTCGAGGTTAGGTGGCAGTGCTTGGTTCTCCAAGTGACATTCTTTCCAATTGCTCTTTTCTGACCCACTTGTAGGGATTGTACTGTACGTGTCCCCTTACTCTTTTTGTTCTCACGGATTTTAACTTATGAGTACAAATTGCATGGTGCTATCTTATGATTCATTACTCTCGAGGTTTTGTAAATTGTGAGTGTATCATGCATGAATAATCTTGATTCTTGAGATGATATAAAATTGGTGAATATTTAGGGAGGAGACAACTATGTATGAGGAGTAATTATGTTTTTAAGGTGTGAAACTACATAGTCTGTGGTTCAGGTTGTGTATGCTATGCATTACACTTTATGAGGTGAATGACATCCATTAAGGTTCGTTTAGCTAACTATTTATATTTCTTAAGATATATGTCAGTAATACTTTTGACTATGTGAGTAGGACTATGATCATGATTATGGAAATTCTAGTTATAATATATTCATTATAACATTCCATTAATGCTTTTGTCGAGTCCTCATAGAAATGAAGTTTGGATGCTCTAATCTTACTAGTTGAATGCCATAATTTATTTTGTTTTCCAATTTTTAATTTATGCTTTTGGATTTATCCAGAATGTAAGTCTACTAATTGAATCTAAAATTCCACGCCAAGGATCTAGTAGAGCATAGAAGGAATTTTTTAGTAATCTACCTAGGGGGTATGTGACAGCTACTCTAGAAGGAAAATCAAAATATTTGTATGAAGTTTTTCCATGAGGTAGCTTGCATTCACTTAAGGATTTTGATTTAGTATTTTTTGAGAAATACAAAGAATCTCATCCTTTTTTGTCATTGGTTGATAATTGATGCGACCATGTTGATAATTTCATTCAAAATGTGGAAATTTTTTATGGGGATGAAGAGTTCATGGATGAAGAGATTTTGGAATCTTTGCATGAGAACCCTTTTCATCACCAAGAATATATGTTAACTTCTCTCTTGATAAAAAATGAAGTAGATCAACTTTCTCATGCATAAAATTAGGATTCAACGTTTGAGTTTGATGAAAATTTCCAACAATCTTCTCAAACTTTTTATGATCAAAAGTATGAGAATTATTTTAAACAACATAAGGACATACTAAATAATGAGGAGAGTTGCCATGATATTCAAGTGGATTCCCAACAGGCAACAATTTCTTCCTTAGTTGAAGATGAAACTAATCAGAAATTTGATGTAACTGTTCATGTTCATTTTCTTGAGGTTAATGAAGAAATGGAACAGGTGAATCCTCTTGAGCTTAACCAACGTTTTCAACATACTGTTAATTATGAAGAAGAGAAGAGTAGTGAAAAATAAATGGTTGATCTAGAGCCTATTGAAAATGAAGACTTTATTCAGAAAAATATGCCTCTTGAAGTAACAAACACAAAATATGTTGAAGATGAAGATCATATTTTTCGGGATATACATCAAAGTTTAACTCTTGAAATTTCCATTGTACTTGATTCAATGGTTCCATCATAGTCATTACAATGGTAAAAAAAGAGTCTGCAGACCTGTGAGGATAGATATAGGTTGAATTTGCGGGAAAGTAATGTTGCAAATCAAGATTTATATAAACAAAATTGCAATCTACCATAGGAGAGAGAATTTACTGTGCATTCCTATGAGGATCCTTTTTTAGAATTCTTGAAGTGAGTTGGTGGGATCATGTATTTTAATCTCATCATAGTTGAAATTGTTTGTGAGTTTTTATGGGAGTTGTCATTCATTAGTTTTCCTTTTTTTATTTGGAGCAAGCACATGCATAGAATTCAACAAATGGATAAGGTCGTTGCATGGTTTCATTTCTTATTTGAATCAAGTAGCTTGTGGATTAGTTGAGCAAGCAATATAGCAGGTGTGAGAAACTATCATCAGAGTTTGAATTCTGACGAGAAGGTCCTGAGATTCTAGTGATCTGCTGCCATATGTAAGTTTAGTCAGTTAGTCCATAGCTTTTTTTATTTTTTTTTATGTAATTAATTTTTTTTATTTTTAGTTAGTAAATCATATTCTCAGACATATTTTAAGTGTATTAATTGACTCCACTACTGAATGGTTAGGCACATAGTCTTCATTTTTGTTCTTGGCTCCTCACAGGGTGGCTACCATCCTCAATGGAGCCAATGTTAGGGTTAGTAAGTTTGCATTTGTCAAATGTTTCAAAATGAATCAATGGTTACTTTGAATAAAGTCAAACTTAATGTAATATATGTTGTCATAAGTTTGAGTGTCACTATCGATAATGTTTCGATGCGTGTAGTCGTTAACAGGTCTGGTGGAAAAAATGAAGTTGCCGTGAGTTATTAGGGAAAATTGTCAAAGTCTGGAATAACAGAGTCATGAGTTAGGTGTCAATAGTGGGTCTTTCATGAGATTTACATAAGTTAGAGATAGTTAAAAATATATCTTCTCCAAAGTAGGATAGTTTTTGGAAATACCACCTTTCTTTTCCCTCCTAGTTTATTCATTTTTGCAAACACTATAACCTACATTCTACATTATGCATTTCCCATTCCATATGCTTTAAATCCCATATCCTATTCCACTATGCATATAATCATTCTTCACTCCTGAAGCATATAATTATCATAAATCCCATTCCAAATTCCCCCCCAAAAGCTATGATTTCCTATCATATATGACACTACCCATATAATCCTCCCACCACTTTAATCCCTATGCGAATAAAGCCTTATAATGATTATCACACACAAAACACCACATTTTGGCGAAAGAAGGTGATGTATGAAATCACCCAACAAGAGAAAGGTAAGACGGTTACAGTTTAAGAACAACCCAAGAAGCTTGAGATGAAGTCTAGTAGGCCTACCACAAGAGCAACAAAGTTGAAACATGGATAGATACAACAAATGAAGGACTATGTTTTAGCCACCATTTTGGAGAACCATTTATGACCACATGAAAACAAATTTTAGGAAACTTAAAGATTCTTTTATCAAGGATAGGGTAGGGAACAATAACCTCTTCCATATTTTGTACAGGTGTCATGGATCAAGATATTTGATTGCATCATCAAAGCCTATTTTTTGGACTACATTAATACTCTCTTTTAGTCACGGTTTTATGGAGATGTCGCAGAGCTTCTATGGAAGAATTTTAGGAAACTGAGAGAGGTTTCTCTAAGAACACGTGTATATACAAAACCCTCTCTCATTGTTTTTACAGTTGTCACGTTTTTGGAATTGGGGGTGTCACTTCAAGACTGAGCGTTCACGTTTTCCTGTTACTAGAATTTCGAAATTTGTTTGGAAATTCAATTTGTAAATTTGGATTTTAAAATTTTGGATGCATTCTACGAGTTATAAGGTGTGGAATGAACTTAGTTACATTGTAATTCTTTTGTAGTAGCATGGTGTTGTTTTTTAAAGACTGGAGGGCACTTAAGAGACACTTTTGAAAAATGTGTTCTGCAGGTGCTACGTAGCCACTGTGCAATCCATGCATGTACATTTTCACGCATTTTGGGAGGAATCCACTTGTCATAGTTTCAAGATATCAACATGGAGTACATGTGGCAGCCAGCTCAAGCCTTCATCTATCAACCGTGTACCAGTTTTGAATGGAAAAAGCACTTGTCCCTATGCAGCCTTTGCACATATAACATTCAACTTTTGATATTTTTCTATTTTCATTTCATGATAATCATATTCAAATACATTTTTATTTTCTTTTAGAAAAAAACTATGTTTAAATGTAAAGAAAAAACTTTATTGTTTTTTTCAAGAAAACCTTTAAAATAGTGGTTTTCCTGTTTTGATTTTGGATTGATCCATTGGTTGGATCAGTGATTTAGTGAATTCAAATGGTTATCGTGTTTTTTATATGTCTGTGTAAACATAGAAATACATATCAAATGGTTGTCGATGGTTCAACAATGTTTTGGTTTCAGTTTTTCAGAATTAATGTGATTGTGATCAATTCATGGTTATAATTCTTATGACTTGAGGGTAATCAGTTATACTTTGCAAGGATTATTATGGTAATATGTCTGGAGTTATCTTTATTTATTTCCTAGTTATTTTATTGTTCCTTTTCATTTTATGAGTATAATGATCTCGGTTGATTTATAATTCAGTTAAGCTACTCTAGTCATTTGTTTTCATATTTCAGTTGCAAATGGAATGTTATATACTCATGGCTATTATTATTTTTTTTTGTCCTCTTTCTTATGTATGGATAAAATTATTATTCGCATATGAAAAATTTGTTTGTTCAGTTTTTTTCCTCTATGCTAGAGACTGCTACTATCTCTAAAGTCATGCCTAACAATCCCTTGTAGAAGATGTTGATTATACTTGCATAAGTAAAATCAATAAAAGGAAAATTGATCCCATGTTATCACCCTTTCTACCATTTTTTTCTTCAACCAATTACATTAAAATCCCCTTTTCTAGACCTGGTCTCTGTAAAATTATGCCTTAAAGTCTTTAAACTTCATATTTTTCAAGTGAGGTAGCCCCCTCCGGTTGGAGAAGACTAGACTCTCAACCCAAAGCAGTTTGTGGTTACATTTGGGTTCCTATCCTCAGCCTCGAGGAATTATGGAGTGCTAACAATATGTTAAAGAGAAAATTACTAGTCGAAGGTAAGGAAGGCCATAACTAATAAACACAACAAACTTACAAAAAAGAAATGTGTATTTTCATTTACCTATAACAATTAATTATCAAAGAAAAAGAAAGACTAGTCTTTCATAATTCGAAAAGTGACATGAACAACCAACCTCCTCAAAATTGGTATACATACATAAGGAAATTTACTACCAATATTCCATTAGAAAACATTGGAAATTTATTATATGGCTACAAACTAAAAACCCTCATTTCATTATTTAACAGTGCTACAAATCTCATCACTAAGGGTTCAAACCAACCCTTATAAAAATTTAAGCTTATTGCTAAAACTCAGAACCTAATTAAAGGGTGTCAATGGAATCTAATGGAGCATTCTATGTATATATAACACCTTCATATATAGTTGTATTCTACAAAAATATTTTTGGGTGTTCAATATGACCAAGAGGAAAAAAGCTTTGAAAATTGTAGGGAAGGAGGTAGAAGTTAAAAAGCCAGAAATGATAATAGAAACTAGATGTTTAACTCTGTTTGACCATAGCCTTAATCTCCATACTTACAACGAAGAGGATTGAAAAAAATTAGCATAGTCGACAGAGGGGTTCCGTATATAGATGAAAGAAATGGCTGAATCTATCAAGAATTAAATGAATACTTGAACCTGGCACTTCCTGGTGCGTGGTGGAATTCCTCATGTACGAATACATGTCAACCATCTTACCATTCCACCGAAGTACATGAAAAACAATAACCCTAGTGTGATAGAACAAATGACACTGCTAATAGTATACCTCTCTCTCGTGAATACATGTTTCTGCAGAACACCGCTATGTGAGGGATTTATGGCTATTAGAAACCCTACAAACAAAATTGAAAATCTAGAGATTTGAATGGAATGCAAGTAGACTAATGAGAACAAAAAAAAAAGTGAGGAAATGTAAAAATTCCTATGTATTAAGGGGAAATATTGATTATGGTTTGAGCATGTTGGACAACCCTTTTCATGCATAACAGGAGTGTGCAAATGGCCCAACCCAGTAGTGAGACATAGTGACCAATACTTTAACCATTTCCCCAATAGATTCAACCATTAGATTGTCTCATCTCATATCAATCGTGGAGGAAGAAACACGTAATCCTTGTCACATTAAAGACATTTGGAGTCCAATAGAACTTCGAAAGACGTTTCAATGAAAAATTGTTACGTGGTAGTATTAACGTTGGAGTAGTAGTGGATCCAACAATGTGTGCTTACACGCCTTGACGTCATTATAACAACCTTGTTACTATAGAAATGGGAATGCATAAAATTACATATACATTTGTCAGTTGCTTATTATAACTACTATTTTAATTTTCATTCATATCGAATATGACATTATTCAATTAAATCAATGGAGTATTAAGGTGTAATTTATCTATTTTCGGTGTGTTAGGAGGAAATGTAGTTTTTTTTTTACCTTTTCATGTATGTGGGGTGGCTTAGCATGTTACAAGTGATATTAAAGTGTGATCATTTCAACATTAGGGCTTGTTGTGTACTTATGAATAACAAGTGTGTAATGTTTCATAGAGTGGAGAGGAGATTAGGAGAGGGGTAGTACTTACATGGCCAATAGAGGGATCCAAACTTGTACCTAGGCACAAGGAAACCCAAAAATGTGTGTGTAGTTGGGGAAGGAATCCCGTAATATGAATGCAATTCTATTAGAAATTTTCCAACAGCTAGGAGCATAAATAGAAAATTTAAGATTTGACAATGAGAGGTTGAGACAGGAGTAGGAAAGAATTTTGAATAGTATTTCAAATAGAAAAAATCTGAGGAATCATGTTCCCAGTCCTGATAACGAGTACATAATAGAAGCACATGGACAGAGGAAGGATAACCCAGATTCTAAAAGAGGTTGAAACAACCATTAAGAAGGCTTGAATAACATTTCCAGTGGAAAGGGACAGAAAAGAGAAAATGTTGAACTACATAGGAAATTCAAAAATATTAAACCCACGATGTTTTATGGGGAAATGGAAGAAAATGTGGAATATTAATTGTTTAATATGAATAAATATTTCAATATTTATGGATGCGGTGAAAATCTTAAGGCCAGGCTAGAAATTTACCAATAGCGAGTTCAATCCACCGTATGGTGGGAGGAAATTAAGACGATCTAGGGGATCGACAAATATGTGGTGACATGGGATAACTAATAAAAAAATTTCAAAGACAAATACTTGACTGAGTGATTCTATAATGAAAAACGTAAGGATTTTCATGATTTGAAACTAGGCTAGATGTCGATGGATGATTTTGTAAGTAAATTTACCTCTTTATTATGATATGTTCCTCACATTCGAGAGGAAAAAGCTAAGGTAAAATGATTCATTAGTAGTTTACCTACATTCTTGAAGGGAAGGCTGGAATTTGACAATCCAAACAAAATGGATGAGGATATTCTTAAGGCTCAAATTTTCTATCATCAAATAAAGAAAAAGGGTGAAGGTGGGAAATGTTGGTTGAAAAAGAAAGGAAAAAGAAATTTCTACAACACTAGAAATTCAAAAAATATAAGTAATAAGAATTTATCCAAGGGTCAGCAGAATAGGCAAGTTAGAAAAAATCAATAAACGTTCAAGTTGCGAAATGAACCGAGGAAATTTGAAGTATCCAACAAACCAAAATGTAGCTAATCCCAAAAGCCTCCTTTACAGTGTCGGGGTTGTGGAGAGCCCCATTATTACAAGAGTTTTTTGTATTGTACCAGAATGGAACTAGCAACAAATATTCAAGAAGTTTCTATGGTGGGTGAAGTGGCAAGAAGTATACCAAGGATTAATGTTGGATTGGAGGACCATAAGGCTAAGTACTAGCCTATGATGATAGGGTTAGAAGGTAAAATGGCTAAGTGTATTGTTTCTTTTTTGACATATGTGAGGGGCAAGATTAACTTATGTTAACGCAAAAATAGGTGAATAAGGTCCATTACAAGCCAGTAAATTTAAAAACCATTTGGTTAGCTCACTTGGCTACTAAGGATGAAAGAAGGGTGACTGCTAAGGTGGATAGTTGTTCTATTGAAGTTGTAGGACAACGAATTAGAGTGAACTTGATATACTACCTTTAGGTTCCTATGATTTGTTAATTAGAATGGATTGGTTAGAGGTACATTAGTCCTTAGTGAAATGTAAGGAGATGACCATAAGCTTCCTCAGAGACGGGGGCAATAGAGAAGAATTGCAATGTATCAAAAGGCATATTAAATTGAAACATATAGGCCCACCCATCTTAGTAAATGCCTTAGAAAAGGGTGCCAAATTTACGTTGTGCAAGTTGGTTACTCAAACGCAAATGATAAAACAACCACCTTAGATAATTTACTAGTGGTTCAAGATTTTGTTGACAAAATTCCAAAGGAAATTATGGGACTTCCCCCAATGTGCAATGTTTATTTCACCATAGAATTAGTTCCAACAATAGTATGAATTTCAAAACCCACTTATCGAATGAGTATTCCCAAGTTAATAGAACTCAAAATACATTACTTGTTAAAGGGTACATTCGCCCTAGTGTATTACCCTAGGGAGCCCCTTTATTATTCATAAAAAAGAACGATGGAACTTTATGATTGTGTATCGATTAGATGTAGCTAAAAAAATTAACAATACAAAATAAATACGCATTGCCAACAATCCATGATTTATTTTACCACCTTAAGGTTGCCATCAAATTTTCTAAGATTGATTTACATTCTGGTTAATATCAAATCAAAATAAAGGAGGAAGAATTTTATAAGACAACATTCAAGACTCGGTATGGGCATTATGAGTTTCTTATTTTTCACTTTGGACATACCAATTCCCCAATGACATTAATGAGGTTAATGCATGGCATCTTTCATCCTTGCATAAATTTATCCTAATTTTCATTCACGATACTCTAACGTATTCTATGAGTTTAGAATAGCATAAGGGACATCTTTGAATAGTGTTGTAGACCTTATAGGAACATCAATTTTACGCTAAGTACAACAAATGTGATTTTTATAAAGACCATATATGGTACCTAGGATGCATAATCTCATTGGAAGGAATAGTCATAGATCATGATAAAATCAAGACTATCATGGAATGACCTCTCTCGAAGAATGTAGCAGACATTTGGTATTTTATGTGTCTGAAAGGATAGTATCATCATTTTATAGAAGGGTTCCCTAAGATTTATTATCATATTTATGTTCTGGTTATTAGCAGATTAGAATAAAGGAAGAAGGAATTTATAATACAAGATTCAGAACTCGATATGGGAATTACAAGTTCGTTGTTTTTCCCTTTCGGCTCACCAATGCCCCAATGAAATTTATAAGCTTAATGGATGACATATTTAATAATTAGTTGGATAAATTTTATCCTAATTTTCATTGATTATATTCTAATTTATTCCAAGGGTTTAGAAGTGCATAAGCAACAACTTCAAACAGTGTTGCAGACCCTACTATAACATCAGTTGTACACTAAGTACATGCAATGTGATTTAAAGGCTAGATACAATACTTAGAGAACTTAGTCTCATCTAAAGGAATAGTAGTAGATCCTGAGAAACTCAAGACTATCATGGAGTGTCCTATCCTCAAAAATGTAGTGGACATTTGGTCTTTGATGCATTTGCCAGGATACTATCATTGTTTTATGGTATGGTTCTCTAAGTTTTCTTATCCTATCACTTCCTTGCAGAAAAAAAAGGGAAAAAATTTTAAATGGACAGTAGATTCCGAGCATAGTTTTGATCTATTAAAACATTTACTAACTACCACTCCCGTACTAAAAATCATTGACCCTACAAAGGAATTTGTAACCTGTATAAATGTGTGTCAAGAAGGATTAGGTGGGGTTTTGATGCAAGAGTGAAGAGTGATCTCTTATTAATCTTGGAAGTTAAAATATCATTAACAAAGATATTCTACCTATGATCTAGAACTTACTATTGTATTTCATGATTTAAAGGTATGGCAGCATTACTTATTAGGGCAAAAGTTTATCTTGATGACCGATCATATTAGTCTAACAATTTTGTTTAAGAGTTGCTATCTTAATGTGTAGAAAGATAGGTGGAAATGGAAATTAATTTTAATAACTAAATTAGGGAGTTTGTCCGAAAGGATGCAGAACTTGATTTTTTATGGCAAAAATCTAAGTTAACAACTAATTCTTGAACTTAGACTGAATACAGTATAAATCAAGGAGGTTTAGTAAATTTCACGGGCATGGTGAATGTTCCTTACCAGTTGATTATCAAGAAATAAATTTAAGATAAACTATAGAGGAGTCCCTATGAGTCCCATCTCGGATACAATAAATCATTCATAGTGATAAGGAAAACTTATTTCTTGTCTAGAATGAGTAAGAATATTTCAGGTTATTTAGCAAAGTGCTTAAAATGTGAGCATGTCAAGGTGGGACTATAGGGCGATTTAATTGTATGCTAAATCCATGTCATATAATTTGTAAACCTAGGGGTTTCGTAAGCTTAGAAGAAAAGAAAAATATATGGGACCTCAAATGAAACCTTTGTAGAAATTTTCTTTAGAATGGAAATGTATATTACAACTATAACTAATGAAAACTGCAAAATAGATCACGAGCAAGAAAACTATGTTAGATCCTAAGGGTGAAATGAATGAATTCCACAACCTTTCTAAAAACTTATAAACTAATCCATGAACAACTATAAGAAGAAAATCTATGATAATCTAGAAGGTAGTAAATAACAGCTAGTGAGAAAACAGTAAATAACAACTAATGATTTAGTTGTCAAGTAAGAAAAGTAGGACAATTGGCAAGCAAACAGTTTAATGACAATCAAATGAAATCTAGGAAATTAAATCATACTTGTAGAAAATAAATCATACTTGCAGAAAGGAAATAACAAAAATGAAACTATGTTACAATTGTATGTAGATTGCGGTTGATGGGGAGCCTTACATTCCTCAATGAGCACACATGAACATCTATCACACCTTTAGAATCAAACAATACTCATATCTCATAATTTTGGAGAAAATGATATTATTCATGCAAAATGGATAATCATAAATCTGATGATAATGAATAGCTGATAATTGTTGGCTTCCCTTGAAGGATGCACCTCTTATTTATACATGAGTTAGGGTTATCTGATCAATAAATGCAGATCTCTCAAATATCTAATGGATCCATATTTGTCCCATGTTATCCCTAAATGCTAGATACAAATCTTATGAATCATAAAGATCTCCATGATCTCTCTCCTTGGAATATGGTCTACCTGTTGAGTTGAAATTCGAATTTTGTGCTTGGGAGGACAAGTAAGACCCTTATAGAACCTCGAGATAATCCTACACATGTCAAAAAAGTCATAACACATATAAAGGTATATGCAAAGATGTTAATTTTCCATTTTTTAATCATTAATTCACTTATAATGCATAAAATAAATAACTTTGGAAAATAAGGATTCTAACCCACATGTTTGTCAAGATTCTTACTTGATACAAGGTTTTAGGGTTATATAGCCATGAGATAAAGGTTAAATGGACATGAAATGATAGAAATATGGATGAAAATTGAAGAAAATTTTGAGACTCAACATGGACATCATCACCTGGTGAGACTGTTGCGTCCCTTACCCCTTCCAAAATGGAAATGGGATGTTATAGCATTAAATTTTATAACAGGACTACCGAAATCCAAAAGACATAATGAGTCAGTCATGATATTAGTAGATAATTTAAGTAAGACAGCTCATTTATTCTTGGTAAAACCCACATAAAATATTGTTCCATTTGCAAACATTTTCATGAGAGAAATATTTCAGTTACATGGAATACCTAAAGTGGTCATCTCAGACAAATATGTGAAATTTACTTCTGCATTCTGGAAGGCTATTTTATTAGGATATGTACCCAAGTTCAGTTCAATGTCAGTTATCATCCTCAAATGGACAAGTAGAATGAAAATATGAAGCAAGTACTTGAAGGCTTGTTGAGAGTACATGTTATGCAAAAATACACCAAGTGGGAAGATTACCTTCAATTCATTGAATTTTCATATAACAATAGTTACCATAAGTCAATGAGAATGAGCCTCTTTGACATGTTGTATGGAAGAAGATGCAGAATCCCTACAAACTAGGGAAATCTTGAAGTCAAGTTAATTTTAGGAAAAAATATGGTAGCATAGATGGAGCAGGTTGTGAATAAGGTACGCCAAAACTTAAAAGAGGTTGAAGATTGGCATAAGGCCCATGCAGAAAGGAAGAGGTCTTATAGAGAGTTTCGGGTTGGAGAGAATGTATATTTGCGGGTTAAGCCCAAGCAAAGTACCTTAAGATCAGGATTTTGTGCCAAGATCACTCCCCGTTATTGTGGCTGCTTCCAAATATTGGAAATAATTGGACCCTTGGCCTAGCAGCTGGCACTCCCTAGTCATATTTGATTTCAAAATATGTTTCATGTTTCATTACTTAGAAAATATGTATATGATCATACACATATAAGTAGTTGACAAGAGGTGCATGTATGTGTGATGAATGCTTTTATTTCTAAAATAATGAATATGTTAATAAACATGTTCTTCAATCAATAATCATGAGAATCAATGACAAGTTTATACATGTGCACATGTCGAACTAACGATGAGTTTCTAGTAGAGCATCTATGCATTCTCCACCAAAGAGAAACAATGTTACAAAGGTGAGTTATCACCCAAGTTAAAGTGTAGTGGAGGAACTTTAGCATGGGAGAGGCGAATTGAGAAGATACCAACCTTATGTGAGAAGCATATTTGGGCTTGTTCCAAAGGTGGGATTGAACAACTAGGACAGTGTTCTGTAGAACGCGGGGAAGATGTAATACTCCTAGATATTGTAAATATTTTATAGTTACTTTTAGTATATGAAATTAGTCATAATGACATTTGTAAAGAAGAATAGTGGAAGTATGATGCTTCAAATTTTAATTATTTAACTTATTTTTTTTAAAGGAAAACCTTGGAATTCATGAGAGAAAAGACACAAATTAGATTAACATGTACTAGATTGTTAAGGACAGTTAATTACTCTCTCTCACCCTAGAGGTAAGGATCTTAGTCGGAAAATGGGCCAGAAATAGGAAGGAGAAAGGCACTCGAAGAAGGAGAGAAGGAAAATTGAAACTATTTGATGGACGTCGGATTTAAAGCACTCTTGTTCTAGGTTGTGAACTAGTGGAGTCGTTAGTTGGTTCTTTGCTGGACTGCAGAGTCTTCATGCCAAAATGGGACCTAGAGGTCATTGTCTCTCTATTGTTCTGGAGATTCAATATTGGCGGGAGATGTCAACCTAATTGTTGTTCTCATGGCTGCGAGGAGAGGTCACTCCCTTAGTGAGTTATGAGGTTGTTTGGTTGTTGAAGATAAGTATGCTTCAATATCTGTGTAAATTATAGATACAAATTCCTATTTAATATTGATGTATAATTCAAGAATAATAGAGAATATTTTTAATTATAGTTTGTGACTACTTGTAGTAATGAAAGTTGTTTTTGAATATTCTCTATTAATGATGAAATGTTGCACTTTACAACTATTCTTTTTCTTTCTTGTTAAATAACTCTTTAAGAAATTTATCATGGGTTCTCGGGTTTGGTAAGACAATTCTTACATGACACATTTACCAAAAGTATAACATAAATAGGTTGGGCAATGATAAAGGTTAGAGAAATTTACTCTTAGTCTAAGAGAGGTTGAATCATAGGTTATCAGGGAGGATATTCTCGTACTATATTCACCCAAGGAGATAACCACAATATCTGTGTAAAACCCCTAACTCATCAGCTATATGGTTGGAACCGAAGGGAGGGGGTGTAACTAAATAACTAAGACTCAATATAGTTCATATAGACATTCACTGTTATAAACGTTACCAAAAAAAACTTTGAAATCAAACACTTGTAATAAGGGAAGAACTAGGTATTGCTTGTTAAAGGGACTTGTTTTGTTTCTGGGATGAACCATAGTGACCTGGCTACCCAAGAAACTTTCGACTCAATAGCAGAGAGGTTACTAAAACTATATGTTAAAGATAAAGTTGAGTCGAGTGTAAGTAAACCAAGAACTACTAAGAACAAGACACTTACGAAAAGGAAATTTATATTCTCATACTTACATCCAGAATATTGAAATACACATTTTGCATAACTTGGAAGCTGAGCAATAATATTCATTATTCTGAAGGGAAAATACGTATAAACCTATATGTACACCAAAATATCTTTGTCATTTACCAACAATAGTTAATTATCAAATAAAAAAAGGGACCAATATTTCATAATCTCAAAGGCAACCTGAACAACTGGCCTCTTATAAATTGGTATACATGTGTATGGTAATTTATTAATAATATTCATGTGGAAAACATTAGAAAGTTCCTATAGGGTTACGGATTGAAAACCCTCATTTCACTATTTAATAGTTCTATAAATCTAAACACTGAGGGTTTGAGCTAACCCTTACAATAATTAAAGCTTGTTTCTAAAACTCAAGACCTAATTAAAGGGTATCGGTGGACCATAATCAAACACCCTATGTATATCTGACATTCTCATACATATTTTTATTTTACCCAAACATTTTTGATGTTGAATTCGAGCAAGATCAAGAACTCATTGCAAATTGTAGGAAATGAGGTAGAAGTAAAAAACATGGAAATGGCAGTAGATGAGAGAGTGGTTTTGTATACAGACGAAAGGAATGCCTCAATCTATCAGGAACTAAATTAACACCTAACGGTTTCATTGTCTTATGTGTGGTGGAGTTCCTCCTATAGGAATACACATCAATCATATTACCATTCCAACAAAGAATAAGACAAACAATAACCCTCGTGAAATAGAAAGCATGGCACGAGTAATAGTATACCACGCTCGTGAATACAATATTTTGCAGAACACCATGACGTGAAGGATTTATTACCATTTGAGACCCTCAGATGCAAACCAAAAGCCAGAGTTTACAATCGAATGCAAGAAGACTACTAAGAAGATTCAACAAAAGCGAGGAAACGTAATAATCTATATCTATTCCGGGCAGTATTGATTACGGTTCTATCATGTTGCAGAAACCTTCTCATGCAAAGAAGCAATGTGTAAATCAGCCAACCCAGTAGCAAAATGGACTAATCGGTACCCTCACCAGTTCCCAAACAGATCTAGTCATTCCATTTTCACATATTAGATCAAGGCTGGATGAAGAACCACCTAATCCCTGTCACTTTAATTACAATTGTAGTCCAATAGAACTTCAAGAAAATTCTAGGTGGATCACTCCTGTGTGGTAGAATTGACATTGGAGTAGTGGTGGATCCAACAATGTGTACATACATGCCTGGGGGCTTATTAACAACCTTTTCATTATAGAACCGAGAATAAATAAATTATATATACATTTATTAGTTGCGCATTATAACTAGTATTTTAATTTTCATTCATATCCATTCCAACATTATGAAATTAAATCAATGGAGTGTTAAGCTATAATTTATTTGTTTTGGGTGTGTTAGGAGGAAATGTAAATTTTTTATTACTTTGCTATGTATGTGGGGTGTCTTATCTTGGTTTTCTTAGCATGTTACAAGAGTCGTGTTTCTTATGCTAAACAGTAAGTTTTATCACCTAGAAATAGAAATATATGTAGAAGGGAACTTGTCAAATCCCTTGCACTTGTTCATCATGCAAGTCAAGTGAAAATCCGTTTCCCCTTTACTTATTTCTTTGGAAATTACAAAGGAGGAAATAAAATCTCGAACATGTTCGAGGAATGTTTGGGAGGGTGCTTTTCGAATTATTAAAGAGTTGGTATGTGAATTTGTTCCATGGGTTAATTTATCAAATTCACTACTATTAATGATAGTGTTTGAGGTTCCTCAATGGTGGTCAACAATTCTTGCAAACGTTCTAGCCTCTGGGAATTAAAACTCGGGTAGGAACATAACACTAGACCTATATTTAATTCTTCTACTGAGTTACACCTTATGTTTCCTCCTCCTTACATGGCTGTTGGCATTAATGGTCAACTGCACAGGGTCCTCCATAATGCTCTGCATGGATACTGCATGGCCAAAATGAATTGTAGGTATAGTCCACCTCCTCACCCACTTCATCATGTTAAATGCTCGACCCCTCTATATTCCATTCTCTATCACATTTGTATTGTCACACACTGTAATTCCCTTTATCCCTATGGAAATGACACTCGTACACCTTGGTGGATTTGTGATCACCTGAGATCTCACTCATAGATGAATTTAACCCATTTATGATTGCATCATGCATTTCTTCTTTGAACACTAGAGTCTGAGTCCTTTTTAGGACACTTCCATTCAACTCCGCAATCATCTACCCACCATTCACAGCCTGTTTTAGTATTTTCATGAAACATTGATTCTATAAAGGTCCCATGAAGTTCTCAGGGTGAAAGAGCTCAGGAAATTTCTTTGTGTTGGAATGTGATGCTTGATAATACATGGTTCCTTGGTTATCATCAAAACAAATGACTCTACACTGTCCAGTCATCTTGATTCGATGTTATCTATAATATATATATATATATATATATATATATATTTATATATGTATATGGCTATCTTCACTCCCTCTCTTTAAACTCTTTTCAATTTCATTGTCATTCTAGTTTCCATCATAGGTCTCTGGATGGGTACAATAATATAGGTTCTTCATTTTGTTTCATGGATAACATGGGTTCAACCTTAGTTTTGATTTGGTTATCATCCTTGACCCAGCTTCGTTGCAAGGTTTGGATGCAACTGGTGTCTCGTTTAATTGTCAGGGCCTTTCTTGTGGGGTTTGGTATTGAGGCACCTTCTCAATCTGGTTGTGATTTAGTCTTCAAGGGTTCTCCACTCCCTATATTTCTATGTTTTTTTTAGGTTCAGGTTAAATCTGAAGTCTACTGACACACTAAATGTACCAAGGTTCATTTAATAGTTGTAGTATATAATACTTTAGATTGTCTCAAGGTGTGTCATCTTAGTATTTCCCTAGTTTTCCATTATCAATTTTGTATGCAATTCATGGTGTTCATTTACATCTCTATCACCCTACAATCCCTTAATATTATCATTTCTCTATCATGTCATAACCTAGTCCTTGTCAGCAGTTACACTCCCAAAGTATACTTACTGGTTCACCAATAATTACAATGATAAATTGTAGTCTAGTTGGTTACTTTTTGTACGGAATTTATGGAACCTACACAATGGGAACGGGCTCATTGAGGAGGTGTTTCTATGCCTTCTTCCGCGAGGAATTAACACCTCTTCAGCCAGTATTCCATCACAAACTTCCTTTAGGCTGCTCCATTGGATGTCATGAAGGAAATTCTAATGCTGGAAGCAGAATAATTAGGTGACTGACAGTAATTTTCAGACTTTTAGATTAGTGGAGGTTCTCTCAAATGGGTTCGGGATCCTAGTAATTTTAGGAAGAGACAACTTCACTTTCTTCACGTCATCACCTTTCATTGTAAGTTGGATACTTTTTTAAACATGGTAATTAGGGATAAACAAATTGATAATTACAAGCTCTTTACTGGGTAGTAAGAAATATAATGGATTATGATGGACATCAGCTACAACTTGGATAATATAATGGTGTGACTTAATTGAGTGGAAAGGTATATTGCAAGATATTTTGATAATAAATGAAATGGTCATGACGAAGAGGAAGCCATTATCAATGTGCCTACTAACTCAGGGCCACCAATGAAGCATCTAACTACGTTCGTAGTAACTCAGGCCCACCAATGAAGCATCTAACTCTCTAGGATCTACAATCATTCGTTGACTAGTCTAATCATATTTCTTCTTTACTGCTTATGTTTCTATGGCATCTATTTTATTTTTACTATTTGGTATCTTTTCTAGTACTTGTGTCATTTTTCTTGAATAACATGTTTGTATAGGGGAAGATAGGAAAATGACCAATCATAGTGTCCCCGAATTTTATGGGTCTTATAAGTTTACAATGGCCCCAATTTTGGTGCTCATACCGGGTGTCTATGGAATTAATATTTTTTTTCAGAGTATTGATTTCTCTTAGGAGTAGAATTTCATGTAATAAAAGAAATATTAGAAAAAAAATGATAGTGTGTGGGGAATAATGTTGTTTAGAAATTAAGCTATGTTTGAATAAATGTGTGTCTTTTCAAGGATGTGGAGTGTAGGGATATGGTATGGATCCATATTAAAGCGTTGTAGGATTTTATGGCAGTTATGATTGATTTTTTAGATATTTTCTATCTAAAAGGGTGTTAAAGAGGTTAAGGAATTGGATATTTTCAATTACATATAAATTGAATGAGTGTTTTAAACAAACAATGAATTGGATATGAATGATCAACAATCTAATTTTATCAATACATGTTGGTAATAAAAAAGATTAGGCTAATGATTAATGAATCTAGCTTTGGCTTTATCCATGCATACATGAAACGAAATAAATAAATAAATTCTTTCTTTAAGGATGGGTTTTTTGGATAGAAATAATGAGAAATATCTTTTGCAATATGCTCTAGAAGAATTTATACACTTTTCATTAACTTAAAATATTTATATGGAAATTTAAATAAAAATGTATGAATTCCTTTTAACATATATTTTATGATTTTTTAAAATGAAATAAATAATTTTTATTTAGAAGTTCAATGTTTAAATTTTAATAAAAATAATTTTCATTGATTTGTATTTCATGGATTACATTTTTCTTCTTATCATAAGAACTCAATCAATTGAGCTAACTCTCACATCTTACTTTCAATGATTTAATATTTATATTCATATTCCTAAAGTATCAGTATATAAATTATAATTAAAAAAGTATGATTTTTATTTTAATAAGAAAATTATGGTTTTTTAAATAAAAATTGATTAAAATAAATTAGTAATATATTGATGAATAATTGTTGTTAAAATTAGTGGTTTTTTTCTTAAAAGAAAAATATTCACAACATATTAATAGGCTAGAAGTTACAAAAACTACAGCCAATAATGCATTCTCTGCCTCTCATAGAGGAAACTAGAGATGAGGAGCGAAAGGCGTCTACCCCAAGAAGGAAAAAAAAAAGTCTTGAAGTTTTGTAGATTGCATAACTAGATAATTGTTGACTAAATTCATGCTTCTGAGAATATAAAATACATAATTGCTACATAAAATAACAAAAATGATGCATTACGAGCCAAATAGCTATAGGGAGCTACGTTGTCCACCTTAAAAAATATAGAAGAAGAGTGACCCACAGAGAGGCCAAATTGTAGAGGAAAGACTGACCTAAGATACACTATGATAATGAGAGATAATTTCTATTGCAATGAAATTGCATAGTTTCTATGCTAGAACTACATTTCACCTGCTAGTGTTTGTCGGATGCTCCTCCAAAATATAGCCTCCATAAGTATAGGGGTGAGGAGGAGAGGAGGGAACATCATCCACCAAGGGGATGAGAGCTTACACTAGTAGAAAATTATGAAATTAGTCACTAGGTGAATAAAAAAGTTAGTCACCACAATTATTTCAAGTGAATTACTATTGAATTTGAGGAATTTTAAATGACCGAACTAAAAATGACAAACTCAAATGACTGATTTAGTCTAGGGATAAAATATACAACTAGATAATAAGTTACCAAACTAAAATTGACTAACCTAAATGACTAATTTAGTCAAGGACTGAAATATACTACTCGATAATAAGTGATAAAATTAATAATGATTAACTTAAACAACTACTATAGTCAAAGAATAAAAATATGACCAAATAAAAAGTACAACAAGTATTATATGAATTACTCATTTATGTTAGTCATTTTTAATTATGTCACTCTGGAAATGGAAAATTGCAATTTTGATATTGAAGTGTTACGTTTCACTACATGCATGGGGTCTCTAAATCAATGTGCATTGTTAAAATTTAGAGGAAAAGGGGTCTCTGAATCCATCTACAGTGTTAAAATTATGAATACCCTTTTGTCTCTAAATTTTAGCACTATAGATGGATTCGGAGACCCCCTTCTTTAAATCCATCTGTAGTGTTAAATTTAGAGACAAAGGGGTCTTTGAGTCCATATGCACTGTTAAAATTTAGAGACCCCTTTAAGAGTCTGTAAATCCATCTGTAAGTTAAGTACATAAAAATGACTCAAAATGACTAAAATTTTCTAGTCATAACAACATTTGACATAAAAATGACTCAGAATGCACATACATTATCATGAAGCCCTTCTAAAAAAAACTATTGTCCATTGCATTGTGAATAAAAGGTGATATGAGTTTACTTGTGCTATGAAATGTTTGATTTAGATAATTTACTTATAATATTTCATGAATATTAATGAAGAGGATCTTCATAAATCCTTTGGAGTTTAGATGTTGTGCATTACCTTCATTTTGAACATATTCTAGAATATTGGCTTCGTTGAAATCTCCCTAAAATATAACTTAAAAAAAATTATAAATGCTAATTGTAAAGAAAAAGAATTGCATAACGGTTTTTTTTCTTCTATGATATTATTTACTATGCTGCCACCTTACAATGTTTACATTGAAACATGTGGTGCAATTTCTAGTTTTATATGTTTGATGAATAGAGTATTTAGAGTTTATATAGACTAATTTGTTGTTACCTTCTTTGGTGATATTCTTATACACTCCAAGACAGAAGAGGAGCATGAGTGACATTTGAGGATGGTGCTATAGGTGTTACAGGAGAAATAATTGTATGGCAAGTTGAGCAAGTGCACTTTCTATCAAAGGAAAATCCATGATTTAGTTCACAATGTTTTAGAGGAGGTCATGGCAATGAACCCATGGAAGATGAAATTCATCAAAGGTTGGCCATTACCAAAAAAATATTTCAACGGTGAGACTTTTTATGGGTTTACTTAGTTACCACATGATATTTATTGAAGGTTTCTATAAGATTGTACATTCAATTATTTCAGTGCAACAAAAATGAGTATAGAGTGAATGCTCTACAAATTGTGAAGATAATTTTCAATACCTAGAATATTTATTAACCAATGCACCTATTTAGAATAATTTAGATCCAAATGACGATATTTTGGTGTGCATAAATGGATGTAAAGAATGACTTGGTGGACCCCTTATGCAAGATTGGCATGTCATATGAATTGATGAAAATCAAAGAACATGAAAGAAATTATGCTACCATGAGTTGGAGCTTACCGTTATTATCCATGCATTGAAAATGTGAAGACATTATCTTATGGGATGAAATTTTTAGTTGAAAATATACCATAACAGTTTGAAATACTGACATAGACAAATTAGGTCATTGCAATGCTCTAGTGAATCTGACTTTGACATCAGCAACATTAAGGGAAAAGAGAATAAAGATGTTAGTGCACTTAGAATTAAGAGGGTGCATGTAATGCATGCTATAAATATTATCATATACATGGACTTAAAAAGAATAATTTTGGTAGGACCAAACTAACACTCTTTACAAATTAAAGAAGGCTTACAACAAGGTGATTGAGGCCAAGAATTTAACGACTACATGGTAGAAGAGGATGGAAATCTCTTGTGAAGTAACACAAGTTTATGTTCCTAATTCTCAAGAATTGAAAAATTTAGTGATAAGAGAAATGTGTGATGTGCCATATTATGGACACTAGGGTACGACAAAACTATTGGGCACTAGGTTGATTACATAGCCAAACACATGTAATGTTAGAAGGTAAATGATGAACATGGACATCCAACATGATTTCTATATTCATTGTCCACTAGTAGTTATGTTTTCTAAATCCAAAAACTAAGAGATCCTTACCAATCTATGTTAGCCTCCTAAAGGGGATGGAGATTGTATAAGGGACTATGATACATAGAAATAAATACCATCCTTATATTGTGAAATATGATTGTAGGAATTATTGTAAGGGTCACATCACTCTTAATTTAGTAGGTATTGGTCCCTTGGTGTTAACTATACACATCCATAGGAGCATGCTCACCTTTGTGGAATCATAGCCCTATATTACAGGTGGCCTATTATAGAGAGAATTAGTCCAAAAGTAACTATTGTAGGATGGAGTATTTGAAATTTGTAGCTAGTTGTGTAAAACATTTATAAGGATGAATATTCCAATAACTCTTTTATTTAATATCTAAATGTTAGCTTGAATGTTACGTTCAATTTATGTTGTGTATGTTTAAAAGTTGTTGTGCATGATTAATTCATCTACATTCTTGAATTTTAAATTCATGGACAATCACATGAGCCTATATGTCATACAATGTCATTCATTTATTTCAATATGGTAGTAAGGTTGAATTTATGGTAACATACCTTAGACTAAGGGTCTAGGTATGTCACACATCGTCTTATTGGTATGTTGTGAAAACCTAGCAAATTTTCATGTAGAAGAATAGATTATGAGGTTTAATGATGTTTATCTCAAGCATCCACAAATAAATGAAAAAAACAATACCCAAAGAATAGAGAAACTAAACCATAAATGAATCCCAAAGAAAAAATATTGGTTCTTATCCGTTAGGCAATGGTATTTTTATAGTTTTACAAAGAGATCACCAGTTGAAGAGTCAATATTTAAATTTTGCATGCATAAAAATTAAGGGCTAGAAGAAACAACAAAATATGCAACTAACTAACAAACTAGCATTTAAGATCTAGAAAGGGATCCTTCATGGGAGGTGAACTACTAGTGATGATGTTCCTTGACAATCATGGCCTAATGTGTCACATTAGGTCCTCCCAGCTTAGATGGATATTTTCTCCACTTTCTTCTCAATTTAGTGATGGTGCCATGTATGTGAAATTGCTACTAGATAGGTTATCGCTAAACTTGTGAGTGCTACTAAAAATGATATGATGAGAAAGGTTACAATGATGTGCATGAGCATATGAATACAACCCTACTCAATGTGTGGATGAAAAAACCTATGCTATGAAAAAAAATTCAAAATATGTTGTTGTAAGCTACCAAAGACTACTAACATCATAATGTGCCCATCGAAAATTTCTAATATAAAAAATGAAACAAATATCTTATCCAAAATATTTAATGACATTGTGTCAAGTATCTCACTCGTATATCTCAAATATTTAAGATCGTAGAAACTTTTCACCTCCAAAATGATTAACATGCATACTTTTGTGACAATTCACAATGAAGAAAAGTTTTTATCCTCCACACCATTAAAAAAACAAAGGTCAAAAATCTTCAAATAAATTTAAAACATATTGCTCAAAATTGAGCACTTTCAAATATATCTATCCATCCCATAATTTAACACATATTGCTCAAAATTGGGTGCGTGGTTAAACATGTTTTATCATGATCTAATTCCCACCAAAAAGGCAAAGGTAGTTCAGCAATGCAATATGAATCTCCAATCTTTGCCAGGAATACATGGAATACATGAATCTCGAAACAGGTACCAGATTGATCTTTAGGATATCTAGATCGATTCTTGTTCTTCAAATCCATTGAATTCGGATCCCAGAGCTGCATATTTGTTCTATGTTTTCACACTAATTTGTTCTACATTTTCTAGTGATTTACCCACAGTTAGGGTTTCAGAGTTGAATTTTAATACGTTCATCGATTTGTTCTCCCCCTATTTTCGTGAATAAACAAAATCATGGGCGAGTGCAGCATAACTTAATGATGACTCTCAACATGCAATGATCCTCGTGAAAGCACTCACCCTTGGTCCAGATGATTTGCCCATTTTGTAAGCGGGATGTTATGATGGATATATTCATGGAGTCATCTATCGAGGTGGAGGAATTGTCTGGACGACCAAAAGTAGCCAAAATCCAGGAAAAAACATTTCAAAAAATTTTGTAGATGTAGTGTTTGAATCATTTTTTTGATCGTGATAATGGATTCAGCACCACCAAAAATGTCAAAGACACCTAAAATTATGAATTTTGATAGCTATTACTTGGATTTACAAAATTCTTTTTCAAAATGTGGCAAGAAATTCCATAAATTTTGGACAAAAAGGCGTAGTTTTTAAACTATAGCTATATTATTCATTACTGGGAGGAAGACCAAATATTACATTACTTTTGTTTCCTTAGATGCCACCTTCAGTCCATTCTCTATCTAGAAGCCATTGGTGATCTGCTTCTCAGTGGCTCGGCCAATATGACGATTAGGGTTTGCCAAAGGGAAGAGGGTGGCACTGAAATATGTTGTGTTGCAGTGATGGAGGGGCACAGTGGTCCCGCAAAATGCATAGGTGTCACTACCTTGGATCTTCATGAAAGTTCACTTATGATTATAGTGGAAGCCTATATGGAATGGTGAAGGTGTGGATGGGTCGTATAAAAACCACTGTGATAGATATTAAGGGAACTTTATCAATACCCTTCCCATAATTGAGTGTATCACAGTAAAGCTGGTCTGCACTCATTTCTTCTTTGTAGCACAAACCCCAAGCATTTAGACCACCAATAGCAACAAAGTAACCACATGAAGTTTTAGCCGCAACATTACCAAGGAAGGCTGCAATCTCCTTCTGTTGCACCAGCTGTCCTCCAATAGTACCAAATCCTATGCCCTCGAACTGTGAAGTTGCATTGATGAAGGAATAGTAATCCCAAAAGCTTGACACATGAGCCACTGGGGTATTCCTCTTGGAGAAGAGTTCTTCGAAATTGTCCATTGTGAAAATCTTCAATATAGTCTGGTTGCAGCAATAAACCCCCTTGCATTCCCATCCCTTGTCGCAGATCTTCATTTTCTTCTTCGATGCTAGTGAAACATTCAAACACTGTGAAAATACCAACAAAACAACCAAACAAATTCTTCCCATTTCCATGATAGATGAGATCTCCGCCAGATATAGGAATATTTTGAAGCTTAAGGCCAATATTAAGGGTCCCAGAATTGAGCATATATATTGGAAATTCTCATAAATTAATTCGTAATGTTGAATTCTGTCAAGTTTTCCTTTTGTTTCCCTTAAACACATTATGAATGCACTCTCCTGTCACGTCCAATATATGGCATGAAATCAGGCCTGGCCACCATTTAAGGTCTGTTGGAGAAAGTGATATGGTTGACTAAATGATTTTTGATATTGTTTTGTGATTAGATTCTCGAATTTCATAAACAATCATGAAGTTATTGAGTGGGTAAACATATTGGAGTTTGGGATTCCACAGTTGGAGGAATCCAAGAACTTCAAGCTTGGTTTGTATTCACAAGTAATTCTCTCTCCGCATGCATAATGATCGATTGGAATTTTTTTCTTATATTAAGATGTAATAAGTTTATTTTTCCAGGATGATGCCGATGAAATTTCCATTTTTCCATTAGTAACAGGTATCTTTAACAATGACTTCAATACATAAGGTGTGGAAAATTAATTATTACGTAGCTTTTATAATAGAGATATTTGCTTAATGCACATTTCATTTAGAATCAATAGCACAATATAATATTTCAATTTAGGTTTTTAGGCTACTTTGTTTACCTAAAAATAAGAATAGAAATTAGCATGCCATAGTCGGATTACATTTGACATATTTTCTAATTAGATTTCAATATATTGTGGTTTGAGATAAATAGCAGTAGTGGCAGAGAATCCTTTGAGGTACAATTTTACAAATATGTGTTTTCTCTAATCAACATGAACCCCTGTTCTACTAGAAAAAGTTCAAGCATAGCTATATTATGGATTAGGAAAACTTACAAGTCAGTAATTATTCTTAGTCAAACCAGGTGGTGTTTCTTGATTGGCATTGGCATTGGCATTGGCATCATTGTGCATGTCCTCCTCCTCTCAGTATTTCTGCATTGTGTGGCCTAGTCTCATGCGTCTGTATGTTTTGAGCTCCATGTGTTGTGTATGTATGAGTGTGGTCTGGTCTTAGTTGTTATGTATGTTTTTGTCATCTGTTTGGTGAGTCTATCTATGTGGTGTGGTTGTATAAACAATTTATGCAATGGTTTTCCAACCTTAATGAAAAACATATGACCTTAGACATGTTCTCACCTTGTCAAAGTTCCAGTTGTTGCTCTATCAGAAGATTCATAATTTTCAATCTTCTCTGCTTTCTAGCAATGACTATCTCTTTTTCAATATTTGTTAAAACATTTACTAAACAAAATGCACCAAGTTCCTTTTCCTTTTCTAACTATTTATGCTTGTCATTTTTCAAGTTTGGAACACTACTCTCCAATAATACGTCTTTGCTTAAATGTTGTGCAATAAGTGGCTCTAGCATTCTTACTCACTTAGATGTTCTCTTTGGAGGTTTTGTGTGTTCTATGCAACTGTTATCCATCCATCCTGACCACTTTACAACTTGCTCCTCCCAAGGATTAAAACTATAACCAACATCTTGTGTCACAGAAGGCCCTTTCAACTACCCACTCCTAGGATAAGGTTCCTGAGTTTCCCCACCCCTGGTGGTAGTTACGGCTGGCTTGGACCTCATCTTTTTCTTTAATCCTTTTGAAAAAAAATAAATATGTTAAAATCAAGCTTGCATTAATTCCGCTATTTTATTATCCAGGGTTACAATATCCTAATACCTTTAGTCTGATTTCCACCCATTGTTGGACCTTGGCTATCAACATGGCACTAGAATGGGAACTCCACAGAAGCTAAATGAGCACCCTGATTTGGGGTTTGAGTCACACCAAAGATACATATACCCTTCTCTTCTCCTAACATCATTATTGGAAGAAATTTATCGCAAGTAAGCACTGAATCCTAATAATAGAGCAAAGCATGCCATATACCAAGACTTGGTGAAAGAATAAAATTACCTGTGCAAGTTCTTCCTAGTGGAGCATAATGAATCCATCTAATGAACTTAAACATTGGAAGACCCACTCCAAAATTTAGTATTCCTTATGTATCCATGCAATATAATACTACTTTGCAACCATGTATAAAGTCCTTTTGAAGAGTGAGAGCTGGAGGCAGAGGCATGCTTGAGTTCTCAGAGAGGAAAAGGTAGGTAGTCTCTCAATTATTGAATCAAGACAACTTTGCCAAGGGATCATATAGTTAAATGGGGCATCAGAACTCTTCCTAGGGATCACAGTTAACTGAGGCATCTGACTGACTCGATCACAAGTAAATGAGGCATTCTTGTAAATTTATTTTTAAACTCTTTGTATTTATAACTTTGATTATGGGTTGTGGGCTACAAATAAAATTAAAATTATGTGAATGAGAGAGGAATTGTGACTTCTCATAAAATAGGCTTCTTGACGATAAAATATTTACATGGATTTCCCATTTATTATCAATTTCTTCCTCTATAGTCTTAGAACCTTTCATTCCATTCCATCCAATTCCTTATTGGCACACGTTAACTACATTTTCAAATGCTTGATTTTCAAATAATTTCTCGCCATTAATAGAATTCTCATGGAAGAGGTATGGAATTACTCTCTAAAAATAACATTCTTTCCATGGGCTGAAAGGAATCTGACTTTACATTGTACTCTTGAATCCTCTATTTTCTCCAAAAAAATCTTGAAAATATGCAATGTTTTTGCACCGTCATCTATTGACGCTACTCTAAAGAAATTCACCCTTGTCTAATTTGAGTTATCTCATTATTTGATGTTAAACCCTCCATCAAGCATAGAACCTACAATTTGAGAATACATTTTTTCATCATGTCCCAACAAACTGATCTTCCCTCCATGCAACTTCAAGATTTTGTCCCCTTTAACGTTGGCATGGTTTTCACCATCCATTTGTGACATTGGGTCTATCCCAACATTCCACTCCTTTTTACTATGAATTTTCCTTAAAGGATAATGTACCTCTAGGGCACCCTTTTCAACTATTTCTCTTTTTCTATGTTTTGTAAAACATGTCCTTTTCATGACAAAATTTATTTCTTAATATCTCTTTACTTTTAACCAATGGCATTGGAAACAACATTTAGAACCAAATATTTCTCCTCAAAAGAATTGTGGTCAATAATTTTTGGACAACCTATCATCCTTATAAATGCAAAAGGCAGTAGGACATACCTTATGCCGACCAGTGAAGTTGTCCGCATACATTACAGATATCATCATGGGAAAGATTCAAAACAACTTTGGATTTTCAATCCTTCCCTCTTTCAAAGTGTAGTTTCTGTTTCTTGCTTGTTATTCTTTCTTCTCATGTATATCAAGGATATAAACCACCATTTATCATCCATAATCTTGTACAACCATTGTTCCTTTGTATCTACTTTTACTTATCAATTACAAAGCATATTTCTTTCCAAAAAATTGAAAAATAGAGTAGGCTTTATAATTTCACTAATTAAAAGAAAATTTTACTTAAAATAGGAAAACAAAGCATATTCATCAACATGGAGGTATATACCTCCCACTTTGACCTAAGAATTACAATTCCATTGAATAGAGTTCTTATTTTTATCACCCAGAACCACCATAAAATGGTTTTGTCTTTTACAAATGCAATAAACCAATCATTGTGGTTAGTGATATGATTAGTAGCTGCATAATGAAAGAATCAGTCTGTAAACTTATCTCTCGCTTAAGATGGAATGAAATCATAAATTATTCTTCATGTTTTGTGACATTGGTTTACTTCTTTGTCAATTGCTAATTGTTATACTACTCATCTTGAAGCAAGAGACTTGCAGTTGTTATTAGGAGTTCCTTCTTTCTTCTACTTTCCTTTGTCCTTAATATTTTCTTCAAAGGTATTTTGGGGTGCTTCATTACACTATTGAATACAACCTACCCATCTCATGCTAATAAACATCTACACACCAATCATACTTCTATGAAAATGAACTTTGGATCTGCTGCGGAATTCTAAATTGCATGAGCACATAACCGTGCCCAAATCTTAGTTGCCCACCTCGTTAAATTTCCCAAATACCTACAACCATACAAATTAGTTAAACCCTTAGGTGGCCTACATGCCTGTAGCTTACCTATGAGGCATTTCGATCTCTTAAAGTGCCCAGTTCGATGATTTGTAGTGATTATCTACTATCGCTGGTGTCAATAACCAAGTACAGTGATCCATGCACAAGTTTGAGATTTCTGATCCTTTTGATTACATACTCATGAAACTAACTAGTTTTGTCGATATGGATTTAACCTATAGCTCAATTGATTAATACATGGTATGCCATTCTAACATAATGATATGACAACACTTTTACATAACAGTATGATTGAATTGAGGAAGCTAGATAAAAACATGGCTATGACTTCTCCTAATGGACATTGAATGAATAACTTACCAGTACAAGCAAAATTACAATTCATTTCATATATAGACAATTTATTGATTATTCATGACTACAATGTAGATCATGGACAAAGGTGTAGCATAAGAAAGATGAACAGAACTGCTGTAAAACCCAAGGATATCTACTACAGAAGGACATGGAGTAATTTGGGACTTGTAGTGCTCAAAATTAAACATTTGATCAACAAAACTTAAATATGAGTAACGTAACAAAGAACAAACAATTCATGATTAAATAGTGACTCTATACCTTTGATGGTTCCTTTTCTTGAACACACGATATAATTGGGTTTTTTTTAACTTGCAGAATTATAGTTTATGATTGATGGTTAAAGCCATTAGTTACTCTACTAGATGGCAGTCAATCTCTAGCACCATGCACCCATGCTTAATGCAAAATTTAACTATTTCTTAGGTTATTGGCTTTGTAACTACTCTCTGCTCCAATGCACTACAAAAGCATCCATAAACTTATAATGAAAACAAAATGGAAATGTGTTTGGTAATTAAGTCTAACTTCTTACTAGTAGTCTACATGAAATGGGGATTAATCCTTCAATATTTCCCTAAGGTCTACCTATCATGATTTCCATGGTGTAGATAGTCACTTCAGGAGTCTTAATACTACCAAGTCATTTAGTACTAGAGTAAATTAAGGTTGTCACGGGACAATATCCCATGAATTCCCTACCATGTAAATATACATGAATGTATTTGTAAAGTTCAGTAGAACTATCTTTACGATTTGGGCGCTATGGTTGCTACGATAGTTTTGAGAGGAAGTGTCAGGGTTAGAAGTTTTCAGGCATGATTTGACTACATTTATAAAACAATATCAACAACCAAGTAAACAACCATATAAATTATCATACTTCATACATTCAACATCATCATATCAATTCAACACGCATACTTTGAAATTCATTCTACAAAGAAAGCATGAGAGGTGCGTATTTCAATTAAGAACAGGCAACTGAGCTCGGGACTTTGAATTTCAACTTAATCATAAACAAGATGCAGCCAAGTCTCCCTTGTAGTCCCCAAGCTAGGTTCCAGGATTTCAGTGAGAGTCTTTCTCAAGGATTTAACCGATATTTCTAGTTGGATCATAAACTCTAGAAGCCCAGTCACCTCCACCCACCAGCTAAATCACAACACTCAAATCTGCACAGGGACTTTCTAAAATTTATCACATCCACCACATATACCATACTTTCTAAAATTTATCACTTCCACCATAGCTACCAATGAAGTATAGTCTTGCTCGACTCTTCAGAAATGTTTCTTGGCACTAGTCACATCAGCAGTGCACTTAAAAAACTACATAGGTCCTGGTGGAACTTTTCCACAGTCCAGTTCATCCATGGCCAGCCAAATTCCCCCAATAATTTACTAACTCTTGAGCTCACCCACATCACCAGGAGTTAAACAGTTGGTCAAATTCCACTCAGAACAAACTAATGAAGATTCTTTCATAATCCTATTAATCCTAAACCGATATACATATCTTCTCATCAATATTAAGACGTCTTCCCAAGAGCTATATGATGATTGTCTTCTTCAACAGTAAGATTCATGTTCTGTCTACTCTAAAGTCCCAACAAATTAATGCACATAGTTTGGTATTCCTCCTACCTATGTATCTCCTGGCCTACATATACTTCCTGGAAAAAGTCGATTCTCTTCTACCTATGTGGGACTCCCTACAATAGTTTGATTTCAAGTAAGTGTGTTTTCCCCCATTTTGTTTTCTCTAGGTTATGTGCTTTCTTCCTCTCCCCAAGTTAGTGTTGTCTCCCCAAATCCTCTTGATCAATCTAGGTTTGTCTAGATGTCTCTTTGTTTTTAGAATTTTTTTTTGTTGGTTAGCCTTGTCATTCTTGGTTTATTTGTGTCTCACTCCCAAAATATTACAAGCCAATCACCATGGTGCCACTTAATCCTTTGACCCTTGCCACTTGTCAATCTCCATTGTGATAATAAAAATATATATATATCCCAAGCTGTAATCGTTCTTAGTATTGGAATCTATGTCTTTTATTTAATTTATTTACCATGCTTATGATATTTATAAGGATAATGCAGCTATTACATATAGTGTTTATTTTATTGGGTAATTTTCTATCAAAAAAAGGAAATTATATTTGCATGTAACATAGCTTTATGGTTATATTATAAAGATTTGCAAAGTTAGGGGAAAATGAGTTTCTTTTGGATAGCTATTTTTGTTGGTGGATTATAATGTTTAAATGGATAATAAGAGTTTCAACATGACACTATGTGTGTTTGTGAAAATTTGAAAAATTTTAAAAGATGATGTGTTTAGGTCAATATGTATTGTATTATGTAATTTATTAGGAAAAGTAGTGGAATCGCTATTAGGGTGCACCTTCTCCTGCAAATAAGGGAATCTTATAAATCAAAGCCTAGTGTCTCACAAGGTCATCACCTTAAAGTTAAATTAATTTTAATTTTAATACTCTAATGCAAAACATGCATTATTTTTTGGACACTAAACATTAGGTTTTTTATCGGGAAATCTAGTGTCTAGCTGAGCTGCTAGTCCAACTAAGACAGGTAGCTATCATAGAAACAAACAGATTAAAGTTACTTTCACTTTCCTTTATGAGAAGTAGATAGGAGAGGAGAAAAGAATACCAACCTTGATCTTTCGCTTGGTTCTTCTCTTGTTCCTTCTCCTCTTGACAAATGTTTGCCACTCTTCCCTTTACCGCTCCACTTCAAAGAGTACATGTAAAGTCAAAGTAGCATAATACCTTCAAAGTACAGAGATCTACAGTCATAAACAATATAGGACTAGATATATATTAACCACATACATGCATATATCAGCTATGATACAAGAATGTGGAGAAAAAATCGAATATCTTTATTGATATAGAGGTTAGAAAAGAGGATTACAACCCATTGATCTGACCCAACGTCATCCTCCCAGCATGAAATCCCTTCTTCACCTCATGAAAAGCTTAGATCACCCAACACTATGATATTGCACAAGGAAACCAACAACACTTCCTTACAAGATACAAGATTCCAGCCTCTGGATCTCTGGGATGAGGGATCCATATATAGATGATTGCAAGGGGGTGAGTCAGCTTTTGGGATTTTTATTAATGTCCCCTATCTGATAGTTCTTGATTCCACTTGGAGATTGATGATCTCTTACTCATCCCTGGGTGAATTCAGAGAGGAAAGTGTCACAAGAGAAGATTCTGGAAGCTTCCATGATGATCCACCTTGCAAACTATCTCTTCCATTTGTCTACTCTTGCCCATCACACCTTATAGAAGGGCTTTCCAGTATTCATCGCACTTTTTACACTAAGCAGGTGATATGCATTGCACCGTCTGCACTACGCAGTCTGTATGGTCCAGTTTTGACTAGTTCTGAGCAGTTTTTTGTGGAGAACTTCTGCGAGATGATGTAATCAGCTGACCTTGTTCCTTTAGGGCATGAACCAACACTTTTAGGGACTTAGAAGCCCTTGGTTTATGTACATATGTGATTGAGGTTGCAGTGCCCAAATATGTCTATAACAATTGCCCCCTAAAGCATGCGGTCGTAGATCTTTCATGTCAAGTGAAATCCTTTATCATGAGGATCTGAGGTTCTTTCGAACTGGAAGGCGACCTGTAATAAGATACAATACAATACATTATCTTGATAACATTTTCATGATCTAGCTAAGGCGGGCATTCCCATGCTCAGCTTTATAAATTCATTTTCATGTACATTGGACATACAACCGTCTATGTGGCAGACTGATGATTCTGGTAGAGCCATCATCCTTTTATTTGGATGATCATGTGTGTAGAAATGATGTACATTTGATGTCTTTATTTTCTGGAATATATCGCAGCCCAGATGGATGAAACTAGATCCAGGGTCTTCAAACTCGTCTAATCTTCATCCAAAGTACAAGTTGATCCACATGAAAATGTTCTGGAGTTGAACATGGAAAGACATCACCTAATTACCAGGCAATGATGTAAGTTGTTAACAGGTGAGAGAGGAATCACCAATAATGGTGATGACCCTCAAGGTATTACAATACAATTCACATGGTGCGAAAAAGGGACTTGGCATCAAACACGACGCAAAATCTTTCGGTCAAAGGCAATTGATGTAAACCTGTCGCTGGAAGTGAGAAACTTGCCATTGAGGCATGCAAGCTTTAACGTACTGAGAGGGTTGTTCCTAGGTTGACTTCTTGGATAATGAGTTGTCGTCGACAAGAAGTGACCCATCGTAGGAGGGCCTTAATGAATCCCACATCTATGACATGGAATAGAGCAAATGATTTTGGAGGTGAAAACGATCTTACGATACAGGGTTGAGTGTGGCGGTCATGAAGGGTTGGAGCTTGTAGGTATTGTAGCGCATGAGACACAACATGGGTTGGTGAATTCTCTGATCGACTTCTCTTGAACATATTGGCGACATTGAAATGGATCGGTAGCATTAACCCCAAAGATGGATGGTATGGGTGACCAATGGTAATATGAGTGGTGAACCGAATAACCCAACCCAACTCAATCATGGTGATGGAGTGAAAGTGTCATGTTCAAGAGTGACTCGCTACCAATAAAATTTCTTCAAGTTTTCTTCCTAATTTTCCCCAGTGATTGCTAACCAGTACCTCTTTATCTTTGTCAAGCTTGAGGAGGATAACATATGCTTGTTCTATAATTTGACCTTCGGGCAAACCCGTCGCTATCTTTTAATGAGCTTAGCGATAGTGAAAGTCGTTCTTGTCTGCATGGACAAGTTTGTTGCTATTGGTTTTAATGAGTTTAACAACAAAGACAAATTGAACTTTTTTCAATTTTAGAGAGTCTGAAAATGGACGAAAAGAAAAATTCGGTAATCCTTTTTCATCATGTAATCCCTTAAGTCCGAAAAATTATAAAATAATATGAAAGGGATGAATTTTCGATAGTTTTAACGAGCCGAACAAGACAAGCATTCGATCTTTTTGTGTAATAATCCCTCAGGTCCAAAAAGATTAAAATCTAGAGGAGGGATAACACTTCTGGTAGCTTTAACAAGCTGGAGAGGCCAACTTCTCGGCAATATTTTCATATTTTATGAGTCAGGTGAAAAGAGCTTAAAGGAGACTCGTCTTTGAGGAACGAGTGATATATTCGGGTAGTTGCTAATTCCAAGTAAGGCTTGGAATTTTCCAATCATGGCAGTGTCACAAGGATGGCTAACTGAATCACTCTTCACACCTACTCTTCAAAAGGGTAAACAATAAAATGGAGGCGTATGATCGGCTAAAATAGAGTGGAAGTGATGGCAGGAACACGACCAAGGATCAAAAAGCTGATGATAATGCATTCTCAATGGTTATTTACTGGAGGTTGGTTCATTTTTTAGTGAGCTTAAACTCTGGGGGAACATTTGCTCATTGCTTCGGTTTAATTCCTAACGAGCTTGAACTTCGCATAAAAACTGCTTGTGCCAGTCGTATAATAAATATGTCTCACTCATAGGTTCAATTTTTAAGGAGCTTGCACCATTCGAAACTTTGCTCCACTCCTTCTCGCATGAAATCTAGGAACAACAAACTATTGTCCTAGGGGTTAGTTAACTACTGAGGTTTGGTAGGAAAACTTTTTCCTTTACTTTCCTGGTGCCATACGGCCCCTGTGAAGGCAAATGGTCCTTTCAACCACTCACCTAACTTAAGCAGTTAAATTTAGCGGAACTATAGAGTTAGCATTACGTCCGTCGCTTTTCACTTGCGTACAAAAAGGTTTGCATGCCCAGGGTATAGCGAAGTAGAGTTTCCAGGTTACCCTTCAATTTGTAGACAAAACATTTGTTCTGTTAGGAAAGGCCTACCTTTCCTAGGTTACCCTTCCATTTGTAGACAAAACATTTGTCCTATTGGGAAAGGCCTATCTTCTAACGGAGGTAACCTATTCCAGTCCAACCCCATTTTCCTAAACGGGTGGGCATGTCAGACCAGTCATATTCCTATGCAGAAAATTACTCTATACTTGAAGTTTTCCTGCCGAAGCAGACCTCGGTGCATGCCCCCTAGGTTTAAGTCATGTCCACTGAATTACTTGCACTCTTCAGGTGGACATACTAGAGATTGATGAAACATTCCTTGTGTGAAAAGACCAATTACGGATGGCATTTGACTAATAGCTATGTGTGAGTCAAGGAATGAAAGTTGGTCTATGAGCTGGACCTTTCGGCCTTCATGCGGGAAACAAATTACTTGAAAGAGTGAGGAGACGATGGATCCTATGATATAAATATAGTCATGCCCAAGGAGTAGATTATAATATAAGGGTCCTTGGACTACTATTACATTCAGATATATGGTTTTCCCTCTCAAAGTTATAGGCAAACTTGGAAGGATCCCTAATGGTCGACTGATTCCTTTATCGAAGCCTATTAGATTTCGCATCTCAGGCAGAAGCGATGGCGAACCAAGCACTTTCCAAGCAGTTGAGGAAAGGATACTCACATAAGCCCCTTCATCTATGATTGTACCAACCATGACCATTCTGTAAACTTGTACAATGATTCAGAATGGTACATTAGACAGTAAATGGGGTCTACCTAGTAGATTCCAATCGAAGGAAATGACTAGGTTTCTTTGAGGTTGGACCAAATAAACAGCTGGATATGACCCTGACTAACTTCCTTCCTGCGGTAAAGGAACAGTCAGATTTCCCCCATGTTCATCGGAGTCTGTGTTTACGAAAAGAATTTGAATGGTGTCGTTCTCATTCTCTTTAGTGACTATATCATCTGAAGACGGACCTTCCAGAGACAAGACTGGGTCGACTACCACCTCAACCTTTCAACTTTCATCTGGTGTGGATGCTTTGACACAACTTGCTTTTTCAATTTTTAAGAGTCGAGGAAAAACAAAAGATGACTCTAGTTTCCCTCGATTTTTAATGAGCCTAAAGTGACAAGTGCTCAGATGGACCTTTTCCTTTAAGGAGTCTGAAAAGGAACGAAAGAGACTACTCTGGAAATCTAGAGAGAGGGATTACCAAACCAATCACAAAACTATAGAATACTTGTTACAGTATGGCAGTCAATCTTCCCGAATGCTGTGTTCAGTGCATTGCGATCGATAGGGCGGCAGACATGGCTTCCTAAGGATAAAGGATGTAGCCTATTGTGGTCTCCTAATATATACTCGACGGTACGTGGGAGCACAAGTCTGTATTGGCACTTGTCATCTCAAAGAGGAGGAATCACCCAACTTACAATGAAAGCGATAGTTACCAGGTTTTACGACGCTAGAATACATCTCTAGCCTAGACTTCTAAATGTTGTGCGTTAGGTTCCAAAGCATTTTTATGTTCATTGAATTTATTTTACAGTTGATCCTTCTTAAGAAGTTTACCTTTCAGGTTCACTGTGTGATGTAGATATACAATTCCTAAAATGAAATCTAAGATGATAAACAATCGTTTTATCTTTTTTTTGCAATGAAAATCCTAGCTACTAAGGAAAGAGAAATGAGATTCTTTTCAGCAAAGAGTAGAGAGCACACACTAGATGCACTGTCCTAAATCAACAAGTAGTCTAAATGTAAATGCACGTGCATGTATTTGTTTTTGCTTTCTTAATGTGTGAATGACAAAAACAATGCTAAGTACAAATTTGAATTGTTTCAAGCGACAGTACTAACGATTTTCTTTTCAAAAAACGAAAGGAAGATAATGACGACACTTTGCAATTTTGAGTTAAAAATTGCTTTCGACACTTGAAAAACTACTAATTCAAATAAAATACAAGATTAATAGTGTAATTGACCATCAAGAACAATAGAATTCTTTTCTTTGACTGAAAACGACACTTGTGACACTTTAAAATCAAAAGACAATAGCTTGATTACGCTACTTCTTTGTAAAAGAGGACTGTAAATGGTGAAGAATACATAAAATCATTTACAGTTATTTGTACTATGGAGGCTGAATCATGCAAAGGAAGGGAGTTTCTACAGAGGGATACTGATCACAAACAGCAAAACTCCTGAATAACGCTGAAGAGAGTGAACAACAAAACAAAATTTGTAAGCAAAAAAGGTCTTATCTGATCATCGCACCTGTAAAACAGGGAAAGTACGATGCATCTCACTTACTTCACAAGGGAGGTGCGATGCATCCAGATTCCCAAGAGTAGAAGGTGCGATAGTCTAGGGACGAGACTTCCACTTGGTTCCAGGTCACAGTTTGCATCTTAATTCAGGGATATAGGCTGAGCAAATGATAGTCAATAAACACAAATCACAGGGGCTGATCTAATGAGGCTACTTGAGCCACCATTGGGGCAATTAGGATGTCTGCAAATCAATTGTTCAGTTTATAAACATAACCTGGAGATAGACTAAAGAAACATTGATCTACTTTTCACTTGCATAGCAAGTGCAGTTCGAAGGCTAGCTGGATTGACCTTAGGCTCCGTCTGTAAGTTTATGAAGTAAGCAAATATAGACAAGCAAACAAACTAGTCACTCCCCAGCGGAGTCTTCATTTTGTTACTGGGAAATCTAGTGTCTATCTAGAGCTGTTATTCCCACTAAGACAGGTAGATATCTTAGAAACAAATGGATTAAAGCTACTTTCGCTTTCCTTTATTGGAAGTAGATAGGAGAGGAGCAATCAATACCAACCTTGATCTTTTTCTTGGTTCTCCGCTTGTTCCTTCTCCTCTTTGATAGATGTTTTCCACTCTTCCCTTGACCGCTCCACTTCAAATAGTACCTCTAAAGTCAAAGCAGCATAACACCTTCAAAGTGCAGAGATATACAGTCATAAAAAATATAGGACCAGATATATATTGACAACATACATGCATATATCAGCTATCATACAAGAATGTGGAGGAAAACTCGAATAGCTTTATTGATATAGAGGTTAGAAGAGAGGATTACAACCCATTGATCTGACCTAGCATCATCCTCCCAACATGAAAGCCCTTCTTCACCTCATGAAAAGATTAGATCACCCAACACTATGATATTGCACTAGGAAGCCAACAACACTTCCTTATAAGATACAAGATTCCAGCCTCTGGATCTCTGGGATGAGGGATCCATATATAGATGATTGCAGGGGGTGAGTTAGCTTCTGGGATTTTGATTAGTGTCCCCTATCTGATAGTTCTTGATTCCACATGGAGATTGATGATCTCTTACTCATCCCTGGGCGAATTCAGAGAGGCAAGTGTCATAAGAGAAGTTTCTGGAAGATTCCATGATCATCCACCTTGCAAATTGTCTCTGCCATTTGTCTACTCTCTCCCATTGTACCCTAAAGAAGGGCTTTCTAGTATGCATCACACCTTTTACACTGAGCAGGTGAGATGCATCGCACCCTCTGCATTGGGCAATCTGTATGGTCCAATTTTGACTAGTTTTGAGCAGTGTTCTATGGAGAAATCTTGGGACATGATGTAATTAGCTAATCTTGTTCCTCTAGGGCATGAAACAACACTTTTAGGGACTTAGAATCCCTTGGTTTATGGACATATGTGATTGGGGTTGTAGTGCCCAAATATGTATATAACAAGGTTTATCTCTATCAAGAAATATTTTGAGAAATCTAGTTCCTAGCCAGTATAAGATAGGGGACAATTATCACCCTTGTAATGAAACTTGACAAGCACATTACAAATTCATTTCAATGAGTCAAAAAAACCCAAATTGGAGATGGTTAGGGAGACTTACCCCTATCGGGGATTATGAGAGGTATTGTCACATTGGGTAAAAAGTTTAGACCCATGGTTTCATGGAAATGACAACACTTCCCTAAAACATGGGCATATTATGGATGAGTCCTCGATCTTTCTGAGAATCATACTCCACAACAAAACCTCTTTAACATAGGGATAACTGCAGATTTCTTCTTAGATTACCAGCACCTAGGTTGTAGAGATCCATTGATTTTGATCTGTAAGTTTTTCCCAAAGTTTGTTGAATCTATATGTTAACCCATGCCTGTTGGCATTATGATTCTGGTATGGCTCTATGATATAGGTGTTGTACTTGATGGCAACTCACTCAAGTGGCAATGGTCTATTCAGGCTCTCAAGGTGATGGAAATTAAAAGGTTCGCAGGTGAATGGTTCAAAAGGTGCAGACCCACAGGTTACCCATACCGGAGGTGCGGTCATACCCGCTGGTTACCCGTTCAGTAGGTGCGGACCCGAGTGCACACACATCAAGGCAGTAAAGCGCGCTCATGTGGGGTTTTCTTATATTTGGCTCGTGGTATTTAGCCCGTCGTTATTGATTCTATGGTTTTGGCCCGTGGTATTGCTTTATATTATTATTATTGAGCCCCTTGTTTTTGGGCCCCTTGTATTGGTTATCTATGGTATTGATCCATGTTTTTAGGAAGAGCTTGCCTATATAAAGCAAAGGAGATCACTTGGCTAAGTATCTTTTGCAAATTGAATATCTTAAGATCGGAAATATTGGGTTATTGTTTAAAAAGCTTGATCTATATAAAAGAGAAGTCAAAGGCGAATCTATGAAGGGTGATCTCTTAAGCGCATGATCAAATCTGGGCATCTGACAATCCGTGGCACACTGGGGGACTGCCAGTTCGGCCCTAATTAGTGGTACGCAGGAGATAATCAGTGCAAGTGCGTGGGTACGCAGAGAAGAAGAAGGAGAAGTGCGTGGGTACGCAGAGAAGAAGAAGGGGAAGTGCATGGGTACGCAGAAGAGAAGAAGGCACAGTGTGTGGGTACGGAGCGCAACAGAGGTTTAGGTGCGTAGGAACAGGGAAAGTACGCGGTGCTTCAGAAGACGCAGGTGCGTAGGTACGCAGAGCGATATCATCTGTGGGTGTGTGGCTATAGTAGCAGTACGCGGCACGATAGTATCAGTGGGTGCATGTCTGCAGTAATAGTACGCATCTTGGTTGAAGAAACATTGCATGGGTACACGGTGAAGCAGAAGGGTCTTTGCGGGTATACGTAGGGGAGAAGAAGGTGAAGTGCGTACGCATGCAGACCAAAGAAAGAAAAATTGTGTATCTATCTTAAGACCTTTTTGTTGGCTGAATTTTTCTGTTGATAAAGTGTTTTGGGTTTAAGTTTATTGTTACTGTTGATCTGGTGACTGCAGTTGACTAGGTGATTTACTTGTACTTGATGATCTCTTAATGTTTATTGATCCAATTTGAAAATTTATGAAAAGTGATCCTTGAAAGAAAAGAAGTAGGGGGTTGTAGCTCCCTTCCAGGAGAGACTGGAAACGAGAGGGAGTTTCGCTCTCTGCAGGTGGAGCCTGGTACTGGAAAGGACTGCACCAGTACAAAACCTTTGTAAAAGAATTTCTAATTTGAAAGAAGATAGAAACATATTGCAGCAGGTGGTTTTCACCCACATTGGGTTTCCACCTTACATCTGGTGTTCTTTGGTGTGACTATCTGTTTTCTCTGTTCATGCTCATTATTTTATGGTACTGACATGCAAAAATAATTCAAAGTTTAATTAAGGAAGATTTATTAAAAAGAACTTGATAATACTGATTCACCCACCCCAGTATTATTTCCAACAATTGGTATCAGAGCAGGTCCTTTTGAAGGAGCTTGAATGCTTGAAGGAAGATCCATCATCATGAGCAACTATGAGAGGGAAGCATCGATCATGCCACCAATTTTTGATGGGACAAACTTTGTATATTGGAAGGTAAGAGTTACTGCCTATCTTCAATCTTTGGGTACTGAAGTTTGGGACATCATAGAAATAGGGTATACTTTTCCATCAGCTCGTCCTACAGATCCAGCAGAGAAAAAGAAATATGAAACAAATGCAAAGGCAGTCAATACTCTTCTAGGATGCCTATCTCAATCAGAATTTGTCAAAGTTGTGCAGTATAAATCCGCAAAAGAAATATGGGACAAAATCATTCTGAGCTATGAAGGAGATGATCAGGTAAAACGTGCAAAACTTCAAACCCTTAGGATTCAGTATGAAAATCTCAATATGTATAATGATGAAAGTGTGACTAACTATTTCCTCCGTGTAGATGAGATTGTTAATTGTATGAAAAATTTGGGTGAAGAAATAAGAGAAGCTGTTGTGGTTTAAAAAGTTCTGAGATCTTTGTCACCTAGGTTTGAATCTAAAGTTTCTGCTATAGAAGAAAAGGAAAATATCCAACATCTTAAAATGTCACAACTGCATGGAATTCTAACTGCTCATGAAATGAGGAAAGGATGTCCTTCTGACAGGAGAGAAGTTGCCTTCAAGGCGTCAGGCAAAGGAGAGTGCTATGAATCAGGAGAAGAAGAAGAATCAAATTTTGTCAGAAATCTTCAACGAGGTACTGGACGGTTTAGAGGTAAGCTGCCCTTCAAATGCTTTTCTTGTGGAAGAGTAGGTCACTATGCTGCCAAATGTCCTCATAAGGATAAAATCAACAAGGGAAAGGAACCTATTAGATGGAACAAGAAACAGAATGCTAATAAGAAGAGCTACTACACTCATGAAGACAGTGACGGTCTATCAAATAGTGATGAAGATGAACGGGGTAATGACTATAAACTTTTGATGGCATTTGAAGATGATGATTACATGGATGCTATAGATGTGGATAGTTTTTATGAAGAAATTTCTAGACTCAAGACATGCATAGAAGAAAAGAATATGATCATTGATACTCTACAATTTCAAATTGATGAAAAGGAAAAATATCTTGAAAAGTTAGAAGGTGAAATTGTTGGTCTTAGAAAAGAGATTG
>APFE030883344.1:188211-214713 GCA_000404065.3 Pinus taeda
TAATACTTGTTGTGTGTGTAGATGACATTATCTTTGGCAGCAATGAAGAAGCTATGAGTCAAAACTTTGCCTTGGTGATGCAGAAAGAATTCAAAATGTCCTTGCTTGGAGAAATGACATACTTTCTTGGTTTGCAAATCCAACAAAATGAAGGAGGGATCTTCTTGTCTCAAACCAAGTATCTCAAGCAGATTTTGAAGAAATATGGCATGGAAGATGCAAAACCTGTATGTACACCCATGCTAACAGGATGCAACCTCAGTGCAAATGACGAATCAGTAGCAGTGCATCAACCAACCTACAGATCTATGATTGGAAGTCTACATTATTTGACAGGTACCAGACCAGACATCATGCATGCAGTGGGAATAGTTGGAATACTTCAGGCAAATCCGAAGGAAACTCATCTTCAGGCTGTGAAGAGAATTTTCAAATATCTTCAAGGGACTGAAAATTATGGCTTATGGTATCCTAGAGATACAGATCTCACACTTCATGCTTATACAGATGCAGATTGGGCCGGAAGCGTGGATGACAGGAAGAGCACAAGTGGTGGTGCATTCTTTATGGGCCCTAGATTAGTATCTTGGTTTAGAAAGAAACAGAGTTCGATTGCCTTGTCTACCGCTGAGGTAAAATATGTTGCTGCTGCATCTTGCTACACTCAACTTCTTTGGATGATGCAGATCTTGCAGGACCTTCAAATCACTTGTACACCACCTATCCCCATCCTATGAGATAATACAAGTGCAATCAACATTTCAAAGAACCCTGTCATGCATTCAAATACCAAGCACATACCGATCAAGTATCATTTTCTCCAGGAACAAGTGCTTGAATAGAAGGTCAAGTTGGAGTATGCTCCTTCTAAGGAACAAGTTGCTGATATACTCACCAAACCACTTCCCAGGGAGACTTTTGAATACCTCAGGCAAAAGCTGGGGGTTGTTGATGCATCATCTTGTTGTTGAATCTCATCTGTTGGTTGTACGCGAGGTCTATACATGGTATATGCGTACATTTGCTGGTTGAAGGATTGGTTGCAGATCGATGGTGCAGGTGCAGGGGGAGGACATATAATGCATTGCTGGCATTATGAGAGCATAGAAGGAGAACTTGGATGCTGATCTAAACATGGCTGTAATATTTATCTATCTCTTTCATAGTCGTTTATGGTGTTTGGTGGATTATGGTTCTTCTTTGCAGGTCTGGTTCATATTCAGGGGGAGCATGTTCTTAGGGGGAGCATAACCCTTTCCCCTTGATGTCAAAGGGGGAGAATGACGTTGAGGATATTGAGGATCTTGAGGTTGCCATCAAGTTCAAAGGGGGAGATTGTTAGCATTATGATTCTGGTATGGCTCTATGATACAGGTGTTGTACTTGATGGCAACTCACTCAAGTGGCAATGGTCTGTTCAGGCTCTCAAAGTGATGGAAATTAAAAGGCTCACAGGTGAATGGTTCAAAAAGTGCGAACCCACAGGTTACCCATACAGGAGGTGCGGTCATACCCGCGGGTTATCCGTTCAGTAGGTGCGGACCCCAGTGCACACACTTCAAGGTAGTAAAGCGCGCTCATGTGGGGTTTTCTTATATTTGTCTCGTGGTATTTAGCCCGTCGTTCTTGATGCTATGGTTTTGGCCCGTGGTATTGCTTTATATTATTATTATTGAGCCCCTTGTTTTTGGGCCCCTTATAATGGTTATCTATGGTATTGATCCATGCTTTTAGGAAGAGCTTGCCTATATAAAGCGAAGGAGATCACTTGGCTAGGTATCTTTTGCAAATTGAATATCTTAAGATCGGAAATATTGGGTTATTGTTTAAAAATATTGATCTATATAAAAGAGAAGTCAAAGGCGAACCTATGAAGGGTGATCTCTTAAGCGCATGATCAGATCTGGGCATCTGACTATCGGTGGCACACTTGGGGACTGCCAGTTCGGCCCTAATTAGGGGTACGCAGGAGATTATCCGTGCAAGTGCGTGGGTATGCAGAGAAGAAGAAGGAGAAGTGCATGGGTACGCAGAGAAGAATAAGGAGAAGTGCGTGGGTACGAAGAACAGAAGAAGGCACAGTGCATGGGTACGCAGTGCAACATAGGTTCAGGTGCGTAGGCACAGGGAAAGTAAACGGCGCTTCAGAAGCCATAGGTGCATAGGTACGCGGTGCGATGGCATATGTGGGTGCGTGGCTACAGTAGGAGTACGCGGCGCAATAGTATCAGTGGGTGTGTGTCTGCAGTAACAGTACGCAGCTTGGTTGATGAAACAGTGGATGGGTATGCAGTGAAGCAGAAGGGTCTCTACGGGTATACGCAGGGGAGTAGAAGGTGAAGTGAGTTTGCACGTAGACCAGAGAAAGAAAAACTACGTATCTGTCTTAAGACCTTTCTGTTGGCTAAATTTTTCTGTTGATAAGGTGTTCTGGGTTTAAGTTTACTGTGATTGTTGATCTGGTGACTGCAGTTGACTAGGTGATTTACTTGTACTTGACGATCTCTTAATGTTTATGGATCCAGTTTGAAAATTTATGAAAGGTGGTCCTCAAAAGAAAAGAAGTAGGGGGTTGTAGCTCCCTTCCGGGAGAGACTAGAAAACGAGAGAGAGTTGTAGCTCTCTGCAGGTTGCAGCCTGCGTACTGGTAAAGGACTACACTAGTACAAAACCTTTGTAAAAGAAGTTTCTAATTTGAAAGAAGATAGAGACATATTGCAGAAGGTGGTTTTCACCCACATTGGGTTTCCACCTTACATCTGGTGTTCTTTGGTGTGACTATTTGTTTTCTCTGTTCATGCTCATTATTTTATGGTATTGACATGCAAAAATAATTCAAAGTGTAATTAAGGAAGATTTATTAAAAAGAACTTGATAATACTGATTGACCCCCCCTCTCAGTATTATTTCCAACAATGCCAATGATATATTTGGCCTAGATGTTGGCATTCTCATCTGTCCTAATGGTTAGTGCAAGGGCCTCTTAGGTCATACAACCTTGCCTAGAAGAGAAGACCAAATGGTAGCCTACACCCAAACTTGACATGAATCCCTCTTTGAATGATCTATCAAACTTATCAATCACTAGATTAAATCTTCATCGACAAATTATTGCATTGCATGGGGCCAAGAAGATGATGATCACAATTCGAGAGGAGGATATTCCTACTACTTTCATACTATATTTGGAGAGGCAATGGCAATTTCATTGTCCTCTAATTTGGTAAGGTAATAATGATTTTAGAAACAATTAAAGGTAGTTTAAGAACATTCACAAAAGAGGAGAAAATTTTCATTAAGAGACAATTATGAGGGAGATAGAGGCGTTCATTGGAGAGTAACTAGGATAATAAATAAACCAAGTGGTCACTGGAAAGTAGCAAGTGTTTTTATTCTAGTTGCAACATATGTCATAAAGTTTGTTAAACTTCAACCTTGAGGTTTGAAGTTTGATAAACCTAAAAGAGTTTCTCAAGTTCCATTAGATTCACCACACCTCAAGTTAAAGATTGAACTTTAACTAAATATCAAAGCTAAAAGAAATTTTGATCTTTATTATTACTTTTTTTCTAAATTATAAAAATAAATTATGCTAACCCTAATTATTATAATTATATATTGAAAAATATATATAAACAAATCTTATAACAAACCTCAATCAAACTTTACAAAAAAATTTCAAATTCAAATTAGACATAATAAGATATATATATTCAAATCATATTTATCAAAATGTTTGAGCCTCGAGGGTCATTCTATAACCTAGTATGATGTGTACATCAAAATTGAATTGAAATTTTGTTTATGTCAGCGAAAATAGAAATTAAGAAAAATCGAAAAATAATAAAATTTAAATAACTATATAAAACATTTCAATAATGTCAGCTCATAAACAAATTTACACGTGAAGAAATTGGATTCCTCTCAGCTCATGTTAGATCCATATTTAAGATGGATCTATGATGATATTTATATAAATCTTTGAGTCTAGAGGCTGATTCTACAACCCAGTATGATGTGTAACCCTGGCTCATCTTAGATCCGCATTTAAGATGGATCTATCCTAATATTTATAAAAATATTTAAGTCGAGAGGCTGATTCTATAGCCCAGTATGATGTGTACCTCTATCAGGCTACCATCAAAGTTGAAATTTTTCTCATGTCGGCCCAAATTGTTTTTTAAAAATAGATAACTATATAAAATATTTAAATAGATTTGGTTCATAAAAAAAAATTACCCTTCAAGAAATTGAATACCTCTTAGTTCATGTTAGATCCACATTTAAGATGAATCTATGCTGGTTATAAAATAATTGTCCAATATCAAATTAATATTATGCAACCGGTAATAAAATATTAATAAAAAGGTTATGAAGATTAAAAGAGTAATACAACCTGTAATGAAGATTATGTTTTATTGAAGTATAAAAGAAATCTTCCAAACACGGCATAAGAACTAGGTTTTGAGAAAGGGTTTGGTGCTGGTAACCATGATGGATTGAGGAGGAGGGAGTTTAGCTCCCTCCTACAGTCAAATAACTATGAATAGAAGCAAGGAAAAGGATTTGCACATCCTCAAGAAACCAACGGAGGAGATAACTAAGGACACTAAGACACGAAATATCAATATTCATCAACAGAAAGGAAATCATGAGGAAGATAGCAGGGAGGAGAGGAAAGAGGAAAGCAGTAAAAAAGATGCACCCCTAAGGATGATAGGGATCTGAAAACCTAAGACGACCATCACTCCTAGGGTCATTTTGAGTGACCCAGCACTACGGGTACATAGAGATCACATGAAATAACATGCAACCATATGCAAATTTATGGGGATCTGGCAGACGGAGAAAGATTTACATGCACAGATAAGAAACCACTGGAAACCCAAAGGGGAAATAAACCTACACCTTGGATCGAAGGGCTTTTTTACAGTGGTGTTCACAAGCTTAGAAGATAAAGATGGAGTGTTCAAGAAAGGACCATACTTCTACGCTACTACAGGCCTTTACATGTGACCATGGGTGATAAATTTTGTCCCAGAATGAGAAATGTTCGCCTCAGTACCAGTATGGATAAGACTATACTCCCTTCCTTTATATTATTGGATGCTAGAGTCCTTAAAAGCTATTAGCAATAAACTAGATCATTTTATTAAGATACCGGATGTAGCATTAAGAGGAAAATACACCTCTTTCACCTGAATCTGTGTGGAAATGGACCTATCTGGAACACTCCCAGATGAGATCATTTTCGAATTTCATGATGAAGAATGGGTGTAGATGGTAGACTATGAGCACGTACCATTTAGATGTTGTAAATTCCATGAACATGGGCACCTTTACATAGACTGCCCATCAAACAAAGTGGAGAACAACAAAAAAACCACCACAAGTAAAGATCCTGAGGGTTTCACCAAGGTAGTAGGAAAGGGGAAAGGAGGAAAAAGGAATCAAAAGAAAATCAACAAGGACGAACAATGGAGCACCAATAGTTTCAAAATCTTAGAAGAAAATATATGAAATAGAGGGGAAAACCAGGGATCAGAAACTAAAACATATGAGAAGGATAGGGACACTATTATGGAGGACATACCAGAGGACAGACAACCGCAGGATGATACAACAAGATTTATGGAGCTCAACAGAGACCATGAGATGACCCCAAGTGAGGCAAGAACAAAGGACCATGAACTATAGGAGATTCTTGAGAAGGCAAACATGGATCTGGAAAAATGTCTGGACCAGGGTATTAATAAGGGATTTGACTCCCTGCCAAAGGAAGAGTTTAATAAGGTTCAATAGCTCTTCCTATGGCGCTCACAGAAAAAGAATTCTGGAGTCAAACGAAACCATGATAGCCAGGAAAATAAAGGGATGCAGATCATGGAAGAAATGGAGGGACAATCCTCCAAGAACCCGGGTAGGAAAAGAGGAAGGAAAAAATAGAATGAGTTGTTGATAGAATGTGGAAAAGTCATGATCAACTCTGGTAAGATGAAATATCTCACCAGTTACTATTTTAAAAGCCTATCTTACTGAAGTTTACAACATAGAATATCAGGGGCCTAGGTAGTAAAAGGAAACAAAGAAATATTAGCAGTAGAATAAAAGAAGAAAAGCGCGACATGGTGTTCATTCAGGAAACTAAATATTCAATGAACAAAATCAGATGAGTCCACAGTAATTGGTTAAGTAGGTTTGAGTATCTAGAAGTTAAAGTAGACATCTCGGCGGGTGGGATTCTAATGCTTTGGAACCCCTAAAATTTCAGCATCTTAGATGCGGAAGCATCCAGGAACTATCTTTCGATGGTAATACAACCTGTGGGTGATAAGGAAAATTACATGATGACAAATGTCTATGGAACTCAAACACTGGAAGACAAACTCAAGCTTCTCACCTCCCTTGAGGAGCTTAGAGGAAGACATCCTGATCTATGGTGGATTCTGGTAGGAGATCTCAATATGATGAAATCTCTTACAGAGAAGAAAGGTGGCATAGGGCACTAGGAAGAGACTTTACTGCCTTTCAAAAATTCATTAATAACATGAGATTAGTGGATATTGAAACTATGAATGGAATCTTGACATAGAAAAACAAGAGAGGGGGGGGGCTTCTCAAGTTGCCTCTAAACTGGATAGATTCTTAATCTCAGAGAATGTTTTTCTTACAGGCCCTAAGATGTCATCGGTTATCCTTCCATTTTGAGGATCAGATCACTGGCCTATACGGCTTGAAGCCACTTTTATTGTCTCACCAAGGAACAAAACTTTCATATTTAGAAATGTCTAGCTCTCTCACCTTGATTTCACTAACAACATTGAGAAATGGTGGAAGGAAAAGCAGCACTGCCACGACACTAAAATGTACATGCTAAAACAAAGAATTAAACACATCGAGATCAAACTCAAAGAATGGAACAAGAATCAGTTTGGCAAGATTATCAAAGCCAAAAATGAACTTGAACAACAAATCCAGGAGATCAATCAGATTATGATTATAGATGGCATCACAAAGGAAAGGAATCCACAATCCATTGTTCTTCAGAAGGAATGGGATGACTGATGCAGGCAAGAGGAGATTTTGTAGGGACAAAAACCAAGAGTTCAATGCATTAAAGAGGGGGAAAGAAACACAAAATTCTTTCACAAGTCAACTCTAAGTCACAGGGCACATAACCAAATTTTGAAACTCACAGATTCTTAAGGGAAAGAGCTGGTAACCCACAAAGAAATGGATTCTCTCCTAGTGTAACACTTTATTAGCATAACATTGAAGCTGCTTTTAGATAGGTCACAGTTTATTAAGAATTCACAAGGTACATCCCCAAGCTTATAACGAGGGAAGAAAATCATAATCTCAATCGACCAGTATCTAAAGAAGAGGTTAGGGAAGTTATTGATTAGATGCAAAATGGGAAAGCCCCTGGCCTGGATGGCTTTAATGTATATTTTTCAAAGCCTACTAGAAAAGAGTCAAACAAGACATCCTGGATGTAGTGGAAGTCTCAGGAAGATCCAAATTGGTCCTGAGGGCCCTCAATGCCTCCTTCATTACTTTAATTCTGAACTAAGGAAAAGCCATCACAATGGACAAATTCATATGAATAGCTTTATGTAATGTGGTGTACAAGATTATATCTAAAGTGATCGCTAATAGAATCAAGCCACTCCTTCCAACACTCATATATGAGGAGTAAATTGGTTATGTGGATGGAAGCCAGATTCTCAACAATATCATACAAGCACATGAGATTGTCCACTGCTTGAAAAGTAATAAGCAAGCTGGAATGATCATATAACTTGACCTAGAAAAAGCTTATGATACGCGAAGCTGGTCTTATATCAAAGAAATGATAGAATCTTACGCTTTTAACAACAATTGGATTAGATGGGTCGTGGCCCTGGTTTCATCAGCCAGTTTCTCAATCTTTCTCAATGGTTCACCCTCAATAACTTTCATACCTTTTAAGGGACTAAGAAAAGGTAATCCGCTCTCCACGTTCCTCTATGTTCTCATGATGGAAGGACTAGGAAGAGGAATAAAAATGGCCAGTTCCGAGGGAAGAATTCAAGGTTTAAAATTCACCACAAATGATGAGGTTTCAACTCACCAACAATTTGTGGATTACACTATGCTGCAGGGCATTCCCATGGTTAAGGAAGCCAAAGCTTTTAAACAAATCCTGAATGAATTTGCTATGGCGGCTGGCACAGAGGTAAGCCTCGACAAATCTAAAGTTTTCTTTTTTAACGCTAACATTGCTATTCAAAAAAACCTCACCGGAATTCTAGGGTTCAAAAAGGATCAGTTACCCTCTAAATACCTTGGCATCCCCCTTATAGACAAACCCCTGAGTAGGGAAGTGTGGGAGCCAGTTGTTAACAAAGTTCAAGACAGAATAAGGAAATAGACAAGCAGATCTTTGAATTTAGCAAGGAAACTTGTGCTTACAAAAGCTATCCTCCAAGCCATATCTATCTTCATGATGTCAACTCTACCTACCCCTAAAGGTCTTCTGCAAAAGATCAGGAATATGCAAAGAGATTTTCTTTTGGGAAATGGGGAGGAGAAAAGTAAATGGGAATTGGTAGCTTGGGATAAGCTATGCAAACCTAAAACCCATGGAGGTTTCAGGATTAATGACCCTGAAACCCTTAGCAGAGTCTCAAGTGCAAAACACTCGTGGAGATGGCTAAAGGAATTGGCATCCCCTTGGGAAAGGGTTTGGAAACAAAAATATACACGAAATTAGTAGGAGAGGAATCATATCCAAATGTCAGGGCTTATCAAGGGCTCCCACATCTAGAATCTTGCTTGGGAAAATAGCAACATTATCCAGAAGCACAGTTTCTAGGAGATCTGAGATGGAAGCTTGGAAAGCTTTTAGGAGGATAACTGGCAGCAAGAACCAAACTTGTTTAGGGAAGAACTAACTGATCTCAATAATGACACTGAAAACAAAGGTTTATACCTGGTTAAGGATTTTTGGGATTAAGATAGGAGCAATGAAAAATGGAGAACTTGGAAGGATCTAGGCTATAAGGAAGAGAGCCCTTTGAAAGCTCAGGCAAATTCTCTAGCTATGGATTTGGAATAGAGGAATATTTTGGTTTCAAATTTGGCTGATCAATTAAGATGGGGAAGGAACACAGAAGGTAACTTTAACCTCAAATAATCCAAGCAAATAGACACAGGGTGTGCTTATTAGTACCCAAATGAGGTTTGCAAGAACCTTTGGTAGTACTCGCATTGGATGAAAATAAAGCTCTTCATATGGTTGGTTCAATAAAAGAAAATTCTAACATGGGATAATCTTCTAAATAAAGGTTTTGTCAGCCCATCCAAATCTTATCTGTGTGGTACACAGGAGGATACGATGGAACACCTACTCAACCTTTGCTCGTTCACCTGTACCCTATGGGACTGGGTGGCCTCGGTGTTTAGGCGAACTGATAGGGATGGCCTCAACATTACTAACACTCTAAGTAGATGGAGAAGGAACATCTTGATCAATGAGCTCATAAAAAGCATTTGGACTCTAGTTCCAGGCTTCCTAATATGGAATGCCTGGAAAGAGAGAAATGGTACGATTTTCAAAAGCAAAACTGAATCGAACCAGCATATTATTGGATAGATTTTTAGATAGCTCAAAGAAATTATTGTTGCCATATTAAGGGGACTTACTAAGATGTCGTCTCGGGCCCAAGATGATAGTATAATGCTGTGATTGCGTCTTCGGTCGCTTGTTCCCCAAAGCACACACATGGATGTTAGACAGATAAATGCTGATAAAGTTTTTTGGCAACCTCCACCGCATGGTTTCTTGAAAATCAACATAGATGGAGACTCTAAAGGCAACCCAGGGATGGCTGGTTTTGGTAGAGTTTTCAAAGATGAGCAGGGGTTTATAAAGGACATCTTTCATATTCATCTAAGCACAACCACAAACAACATGGCGAAGCTCATGGCCTTAGAGTAGTGCTTCGAAATACTAATTGAGGCAAATTATCATAATGCCATTATTGAATCTGATTCAAAATTGGTTATGAAAGTGGCCAAGTAATTCTATAATAGAAAAGCACCTGAAAAAGTTTCTACACAGTGGCTACTTTTGTAGGTATTTAAGGACATACAATCCCACCTACAAACATTGAGATCAGCCAGATTCAAACATGTGCGTAGAAAAGAAAACATGTTAGCTCATCGTCTAGAGAATGAAGGAGTGGTATGAAAAGACAATTACAAAAGATATGAGTGGGACTCAGCTCCCTTGCGAAAATTGTGAGAGGATTGTCAAAGACCAGCGGACAAAGACATGGAAGAAATCCAAACCACTAGGACTGAACATGAAGGAATACCAGAGGAAACTAGAGAAAGCGAAAGTGTAAGTATTTTGTAGGCATTTTGTAGGAGAAGAGAGAAGAAAATGGTGTGAAATTGAGTGCTCAATAGAAGAAAATCTATGGGTAAACAACAGGTACCTTTCTTGGGCACTGACGGTGAATCACACCTGCCTACGCAATCATATTGTTTTCAGGTGGGAAAGCAAGTGGAGGATAACCTCCTTTTCAAACCCAATGTCTTATAGATTGGTGGTTTCATTCCTTTTTGGGTTTGATTGGAAAATTAAAGAATGTGCAACTTTCTGCTCCGAAATCATGGAGAAGTGTCAGATCTTTTAGGGCCAGACCGAACGGGTTTTGGGCTCAAAATGTGCTCGTAACTCTAATGCCAATATGGACCCAAGGCTTTATACATTGATGGTTTATATTCCTTTTCGAGTCCGATTTTCAAATTAAAGGATGTGCTCCTTTCTGCTCTAAATTCATGAAGAAGTGGCAGATCTTCTATTATGAAACCAGCTCAAGAAAAGATAGAAAAGATAGATCAACGCCTTAGAATTCAGCCTCTTCGAGGGGGCAACCTCCTTTACATTACATAAATGAACAATTCTTGGATGATTCAAATGAAAAGACCTCCTCTATATATAGGAGTCTAAGGGGTCATAACATAATCAGAGCCTACATAACAATAATAATGTAAGGGCACAATAATAACAATAGTGGGCTTCTATGGGGCACAATAGTAACAATATGGGTACTACATGGGTACATCAATATAATAAGTGGGTTGTACTAATAACAATAAGGGGTTACACTAGTAGTATAGGGGTCTAACATCTTCAGGGGCAGGATTGTACGGGCATCGAGCTCAAAAAATGCTCGTAACTTTAGTGTCAAGTAGGACCCGAACATTGTTCAAACTTTGGCTCTCTCTAATTTTTTTGAGTCCATTTTTTGGTAAATAGGGATACGTTGTATCTTTCTGCTATATGCCTCTCGTTGAAGGTTTCGAGTCATATGCATTTTGTTATAGCATTTAACTTTGAAAAACCTGTGTTAGCCTATTCTAGTCCTCACTTTGTAAGGCTTTGTAAATTATGTAATCTATCTCATGGTTAATAGAAGAACCCACTCTTATTTGACCAAAAAAAAAGAAGATTATGTTTTATTAATGAAAACCCAGATTAGTTTAGTAATCCTTTTCTTTCATATGCATCTATTAACGGAATCCCTATTCAATTTAAAAATAATGCCAGCTAATAGTGGAAAGATACAACTTTGAGAAAATACACGGTGTACTTCAAATGGATTTCAATAATAATGAATTTTATATAATTCAAATAATTACAAAAAAATATATTGGTTACAACTAGAGCGCCAAAAATGCGTATCGATTCCCATACACAACTCTCTGATTTGCAAAACTGCAAGATTTTCCCCAGCAGGCACAAAAAAAAGCTTTAAGATTCTGCCAGCGCAAAGCTTTCATCGTCACCCTTCTCCCTTTTTAAGTGCTTCATTACACTTATGAATCTGTCACAACCTTGAACAAATTGTGAAGGAATTTTTCACATCGTGCTATTGTTGGAGCGTATAGTACATCATGAATCTTTGTATGAAGTATTTGTGTATAGTACATCATGTTGGAACCTTTGTATGAAGTATTTGTGCCTGTGAAGACACCCATATTTTAGAGGATTTAGGACATTTATATCTAGGAAGAAATGATTTGAGAAATGATGGCAGCTAGAGTTGAGAACGTGAATGGCCTAGATGTCATTGGCAGGATGAATAAGGATGAGAAGGGAATAGAATGGTAAGAAAGATGATAAATGTCTCATTCTGAGACGAAGGACTTGAGGAATGTGTTGTTGCAAATGTCACAAGAAGGGATGTTATGCAAGCCAATGTTTAAAACTTTAGAGAAGGGTAAAGTATGATGACTCTGATTGATTCTAAGAGTGATCGTAACATCATTGATGCAAAGATGGTAACTTCTTGCACCTAAAAGTAGTCTAGTTATATAATTTCCAAGCATCAATGGCCAATGTTAGTATGATGGAGTGAAGAATTATGGTCAAAGGGACGAAATTGCAATTGGACAACTATGAGGGCTGATGTTGTTGCTGGAGCTCAATGGTTGAAGACCTTGGGTGAATTCTGCATGACAATGGAGGAACTTTAACTAAAATTTTAGGAAGGACAACAACTTATTAGTGTTAGAGGACTATAAATGAGTGCAAACAACCTAATTGCACCAAACAAAATATCCAAATAGCTTGCTAAGAATGAGCTAAGCTTAACTTTCCTGTTTAATTCCACGAAGGGTTTGCATAGTAGGGTAAGGACCCAAAAAATAACAATAATAAAGTAGCAATGGTTGATTGATAAATTTTAAAGTATCATCCAAAAACTGTGCCATTTAATATCATTGGGTAGAGGAAATATCTACCAGCAGAAGAGGTGACATAATGAAGCCTAGATATTCTACAATACCCAACATTACAACTAATTTGGGAACAAAGCATTTCAAGGAGGGGGGCTATTACAATACTTGATACTCAACCTCAAGAGTAAATATCATGGAGCCATTTTAAGCATGGCCATATTTTAAGTGGTTTAGATGACACAAATTTGTTCATGGGACATTAATGCACCTACCAAAAACAAAGTGCTTGAGGCCCAACAAATATATAAGGTGAGTTATTTTAATAGATGTTATTCAAAGTAACTTTGTGTCTGACTACAAATAAATAGACCCATCATAATGCCCTCTTAATATCATTACATTATAATCTGAATATAGTTCATGAGTTGGCTGAATTTTCCATATAACAGGATTGGTTCATATTTTGTTGTTTGTCATTTGCAGTTCAGCAGAGGATTATATATGAAATTGAATGCGCACAGGGTTTTACGCTTCGAAAGTTATTTTCTTTTTGTTTGTTAAATTTCATGCTATTAAAGTTGTGTCAAAAGCTATTTTCATCCTAAAGTTCATTGGTTTTACATTATGGTAGCATGGAATAAAAAAAGGGTAAATACATTATTAGAACTAAGCTCACAACTCCACAAATGTGACCATTAAAAGATGCCAAGATTATTCTTAATGTTTACTATCAATTTTCATTTTTATTTGTAGGAATTTAATGGTATTTGTTGGTGAGTTTTTGTTTATGTGTATTTTTGACATTACAATGTCAATTCTATTTTCTTTGTTGAAAATGTTTGCTGACCTCATGTTAATGTAGGTCCATGAGGGTGTTGTGGAAGATGTTGCATGGAATTTAAGGCACGAGTATGTGTTTGATCTGTTGGATACGATCACCATTTGTTGATATGGGACTTTTGTACATATGCAACTAATAAACCATTGTATTTAGTAGTAGCTCATCAATGTGAGGTAAGTCAACTTAGTGTATGCCTAATTATGAAATTTTGGTATTAGATGTAGTTTCAATATTTCACTTTCCATGTTTTCTCCATCTAAATTTTCCTTCCTATGTTACAAATTTAACTTTTTATTTAATAAAAAAGGAAAGACATACTCCTGATTGTTTGATTTTTGTTACACATTGGTTTCCTAACTTTTTGTTTGGAAAAATGCGAACTACAGTGATTTTCTTTTTTAATATAATATGTGTAGAAGTTTCTCAAAATATGGTTTTATGATGAATTTCTTAATATATCTTGTTTTTTCTGATTCTTTCTCCCCCTCACTCATCCTTAACTCTAAACCCTAATAGGGCTTGTTGTCCTTTCTTCTCTTCCTCAATATTGATATTTTTAGAGATTTTCAGTTTATAACATCTATATTGGTAATGATATCTTAGCTTATACTCTCTTTTTCTAGATAGTTAACATCCAATTGATAAATACCTTGGGACTAACATTTGGTACTAACAATAGATGTACTCTCTTTGTTCCTTTGACATACTTTTGTGATCATTTGGTGGACACAAATAAAATTACCTTATCTTATACTTGGAACACAACCTGTATGTGTATTTTTCAATCTTTGTTTTATGTTTTCTTGTTGTTGGGTTAGCCCTAGGATATTTTTGGTCTTTATAATGAATCTTAATAGAGTGAATGTCTCTTTGTTTCTTGTCAAGCCCAGGAATGTTCTAGGACCTTGCCTCTATGTTCTCTGATTGAATCTTTAGAATAAATGGGTTAAATGAAAATTTTTAACACAACCAATAACTTATTTATGATATTTCTACTCAATCACATAACTTTGAGAGTGTGCGCCCTCATTTACCATTACGAATATATGTCTTCATCTCTGGATTTACCAATACCTTGTAATGTTATTTTTCTGAATTATAAATGAACTTCACTAATAATGACATGGATTCATATATTTATTTTAGCAGCAAATTGAAATGAACGTAACATTAAAAATATCGCATTAAGTATGAGCTAAATATGATTCAAATAATCACTCCTTTATCCTAATCATGTGGCACAGTAATTTCTGAGGTGTGAAGTTTTATTAGAGACATTTTTTGTTTGTTTGTTTTGGTTAGAAAATGGTATGTGCTTGGTTTTATGTGACTTTCAATTTATCACCTGTAGCATGTTGAGAAATGGGAAAGAATAATGTGTGAAATTTATCTTGGAAGAATTGATGTTGAACGAAAGTATATAGAGTTTAACCAAGCTATAGTCTCCTTTGGTAAAGGAAGAGGAATCCTAGGGTAATCTTGTCTCGCTATATTTTTCGAGATATAATCTAAAGAATTCAAGGTAACCTCTTATGAAATTTCAATATGATGCCTAGAGAGACAATTATGACGATTTTACCCAGGTCACCTATTTGGGATGTAATCCGAGAGCCTGCGCAAACCCTAAATGTCTTGGACTGTATCTCCAAAAATATAGCGAAACAAGATCTAAAATTTGGGCCCGAGCTTCCCCATGATTTTTACTCAAATGGGTTTAATTTCAGAGTCTAAATCGTCATAGAAAACAAATTATAGTGAAAATTCCATGATGACCTGTTTGAGATGAAATTATGGAGCTTGCAAAAACCCTAAATTCCTCAAATCATATCTCCGAAAATATAGTGAGACAAGATATGAAATTCAGACCCCAGCTTCATAACAATTTCAGCTCAAATGGGTTATTTTTTTAGCTTCTGAAATATCACAGCAAAACATTTATAGCAAAAATGCCACGATGACCAGTTTGGAGCAGTGAAACCGTAGAATCCAAAGCTATGATACCAAATGTTAGGAAACCAGCTCACAAAAAGATAGAAAAGATAGATCAACGCCTTAGAATTTAGCCTCTTCGAGGGGGCAACCTCCTTTACATTACACAAATGAACAATTCTTGGATGATTCAAATGACAAAACCTCCTTTATATATATAGGAGTCTATGGGGTCACAATACAACCAAGCTGACCTAACAATAATAATATAAAGGCACAAAAATAACATTAGTGGGATTCTATGGGGCACAATAATAACAATATGGGGACAATATGGGCACAACAAGAACAATAGTAATGGGGCAATCACTAGTATTATAGGGACCTAACACTTATACTCCACATTGTTACTTCTTTCCTTTTCAGAGGAGGAACTCAATATTCATGTTAAAAAGCAAAAATTGAAGAAAGAGGAGAACAATAACACTAGAGTGACAAAATCAGAAAAATGGAGAAGAGAACCAATATAGTGATCCTTTAAAGCCAATATCCCCCATGAGACATAGACATAGAGATTGCTGGTGAAGTCTTCAAAGTTCGCGAATTCACCTGTAATTCTTTGGCAACACAATTATAATTTTTTGAAGTGATGAAACAATATTTAATGTGTAAATTGTAGTTCAACCAATATTAATTTGGAAACTCATATTGTAATACTTGACATTTCATATAATATAATTTATGTGGTTGAAAATATTTATAGTTGTATTTGATATTATTTAATATTGTAATTAACATATGCAACTTTGCATTTTCATATTAGGTGAATATTGTATGACATTTTTTAATTTAGTCACAGAATCATACTAATCAATTTATGTTGATTAATAATGAACACACAAAATAAATCTAAAACTACCAAATTAGCAGTTTCTATTGATTATCGATGAACACAATTAAAATGAATATAGAACTAAGTTATTTGTTTATATAATGAATATGAAACTACCCAAAAAAGATATATGACTACTATAAATGATAAATTTGTGATTACAAATAATGACTAAATTTTGCATATATATGACTATTACTAGCTAATTTATAGTATCTAATAACGCGACAGAAATTTAGTCATATTTATTTGGTGGTTAATTAGTATCAAATCATCACTAAAATTTTCATATATATGACTATTAGTAGCAAATTTACAGTATCTTATAACACGACCGAAATTTAGTCATATTTCTTTGGTCATTAATTAATTTCAAATGATGACTAAAATTTGGATATATATGACTACTAGTAGCTAATTTACAGTATCTTATAACATGACCAACATTTTGTGTCATATTTCTTTGGTCATTAATTGGTTTTCTAGGATGATCATATAGTAGTATATTTCATTGTGTATTTGGTCATTAGTTTTGGCAATTAATGATTAAACCAATGACTAAATTAGTGAGCAAATTTGTGACTAAATATACTACTAGATGATAAAATTGAGACAGTTAATAAATGATTAAGCTAGAAATGACTAAAAGTTGGTTGCATTATAAGATACTGTAAATTAGCCACTATTGGTCACGGACTGAAAAATGGTCGTTTATATGCAAATTTTAGTCATTGTTTTAGTAATTAATTAGCCATTTGTATTATTTTTAGGGCAGACGGATATGGGCCATAGGAGTGCAAGGAAATGGTGGGAAGGAGGAGCCTATTGGTGGAGAATGGGAGGGGGAAAGGGCTAGGGAAGAGGAGGAGGAAATTTCAGGTTGGAATGCCACATGAAGTTCTCTAGCCAGCCACCCGAGAGTGAAAAAAAGTGACTTTGGTGAGCTAGTAGATATAATATCTAGCCAACAATGTTGATTCTTTCATGGGAATGATGTTGGGCACGGGATCCCCCAAGGGTAGCTTTTGGGCTAAAAGCCCATATTTTGGTCAAAATTTGTAATCCAAGTGTAAAGACTCCACATTTTGTGGTTTTGGAGCATGTAGTTGTTAAGAAGTCATAGGGTTGTCCACCCTTATTTTGGAAATGTAATGTCGGTTGTAAATGATCTACCCATGGTCCACAGGCCATGGGATTGTATAAATAGAGCTAAGTTCTAAGTAGTTAAAGGAATGAATTAATGAAGCAATGAATATATGATATATGAGAGATAACTCTGAAGTATAAGTCTAAGTTCGGTCGTAGCGTAGGTAGAGGCTCTGCAGCTTAATGTGCAGGGACCTAGAAGTCTTCTACTGAGTGCGCTGACCTCGGTAGCTAAGTGTGTAGGATGGGTTGAGTCCGCAATTGTCCGGAATTATCAATAAAGAGAAGTATTCTACATATTCTGTGTCTTTCTTTCCTTTTTATGCATCTTGTTATGTTGGATATGAATTTCACTTATAATGCTTATATGATGCACAAATGTATGTAAATGTGTTGGTTAAGTGAACACAAGTAAGAAAATTTGTTTCCATGAAGCTAACTAAGATCACTTCATAAGATAAGTGAAACACTTAGCATGTTTGGGAAATATTGTAGTTCATTTCCCTAGCAGTGTGAAAGTCCCTGAGCCACATGTTAGGGATGCACAAAAACCAATTGTACCCTTTCGAAAAGGTACTAAAGGGTGGAACAGAGGGCTAAGAAACATGTGCAAATGTAGGTATAGCCAGGATAAACTGACATCACATCCATCTCAAGGGTGCATAAACTTAGTTTTAGCATCCCCCCATACTACTTTAGGTGAGACATCAGTCCACGTGCCGTGGGATGATGCAGAAAGGGCCAGTAGTGTAGGGATTTGTTTAGCTAACTAACGCTAAACCTTAGTCAGGCCCCCTCAAGCCAACAAATAGTTATGTTGCCGAGACATGAATCTGCATAAGAGATGCGTGATGTTATATCACTGGAATCCAACTAAGAAAGAAATCGAAGGCTGGTTGGACAGAAGGATTCATTAGTTCGCAGCACAAGAAAATAGAAACCCGCAGCTCTCAAAAGAACAGCGGTTAAGTTGATACCTGTATATGGAGATCCATGAAATCTTTCTCACCTCCATTCATACTAAGCGATACGGGTGAATCACGAATCTAGCAGATAGCGAAGGAAGGTGGAAACTTGATGGTCCTATTGTGTGGACCCTAGAGCTAGTGTGAAGGTTGGAAGCATCGAAGGATAAGATCGGCCGCATTATTGATCATTGGATTGATTGCGTCATAGGAGGATTTTTTATTGAATTCACGGTTGACACCTCAGTCAACTATAGCAAGGCGGAGCGATGCTTTTTCAAAGGATCACGAGGTAAGTACATAAAATATTTGAATACTTGGATTAAAATGTTGTTGTGCAAAAAATGGGTTATGCAGCTACCTTGATGTTCAGGACTACGCGAAGCAATTGTTTTTATAGAAACGAAGGAAATAAGGGTCGAGAGCACAACCCCTTGATTTCACCTCTGTGAAGGGACAAAGAAGCGATAGCAAATGTCTCTCCACGAAGGGCTATTTAGTTAATAAGACAAGGATTCCCACGAATACCACCTCCACCCACACCACCTCTGACTTCACCACCATCACCTCCACCCACACCACCTTTGACTTCACCACCTTCACCTCCATCGTGATTTAGTATGGCAAATATAGTGAAGTTTCCTTTGTTCAAAGGCTTGGGAAATGAGGACCCCGACCAATTCTAGTTTGTTGTGAGGGCAGTATGGTAAGCTCAAGGTGTTATAGATTATCACATAAAGAAGGCGAGAATGGTTAGGGCTCTGCAAGATCGCGTGCAAACTTGGTACATTAAGTACTCTAATGATATCTCAAATGCTAGAGTAGCAGACATCCAAGCAACACTAAATAGGAATTTAACAGGCGTAAAACTGAGCTGTAGCCGATTGTGGGATTCAAAGAGATCATGACGAAACTACGCAAGACACCTTGGGAACTAGATCAGAGGCTAAAATGTACGATCCATGAAGCCAACATGAATTTTACAGATGGACAACATCGCAAGTGGTTTGTGGCTTGTCTACTACCACACTTAAGGAGTGCGTTTTCATAGCAAAAGATAACAACTTAGGAAGAGGCCTTGGAGATTTCCATGAGACTACATGAGACTCTGATGTAGGATCCTAATCTAGGATTTCAGTAGATCCATGCGTAGTTGAAGAATCTCTGCCTTGAGATGAAAAGTCTAAAATAGGACAGGACAGTTCGGCCAAAGGTACGTGAAGAAGTATGGTGCTTGAAATGCAAGAGTCAGGGTCATGACAAAGACCATTGCCCAGTCTTTACAAATTACCTTGTAGTAGGAGGACCAATGCCTTTAAGACTAGAATCTCAAGAAAGAACTAGCATGGCACCTACTTTATGGTGTGCTATCTATTAGGTAGCCAGAAAATATGCCACGATTAACTGCCACTTATTACATAAGTATGTACAAACTCCACAACAGTTCTTCTGCAAATTTTGTAGGTCGGTAGGACATGATGAGCATACTTGTACAAGCTATGAATTGATGATGGTCAAAAATCCCACCTACCGGGTTCAGGTTGAAACGTGGCCCCTTGACCAGAATGCACAGATGGTGCAGATAGGATTTCAAGGGCGCAGACAAGGCCGAGGTGGAGGAGGACTTCGTAGAGGTTGAGGATAGTTGATTTGCTCCAATTACGAAGGGCCAAGGCATTATACCCGCAATTGCACTAATCCAACGCATCCATCCTGTAAGTATCACACATTGTTTGATCACGAAACAGAAGATTGTCCTATGTTGATAGCTAGGATACGTGAAAAAGGAGAGCTACAACCTCCCCCGACTCAGAACCTACAAATGATGAGTTTTGAGCCGTGCGAGGAAGATCCAAACATAAATATAGTGCTCCGGAGTGGAATCGTGACGGGAGATGATAAAGGGAAAAAACCAAATGACAGTACCTCGGTTCTGAAAGCCCCGGTGAAAGAAGCTGAGTTTGATTTGGAGCGCGCTGTTGAAAACTTCATGGAAGCTAATAAGAGATTTGTTGAGGCCTCCACCAAGGAAAGCAAGCACAAACCAGAGCCAGAGATGGACCCCTCTACGATCACAACTTTCCTGGAAACTTGTATGAAGTTACTGCGTGACAGTAAGGCTATGAAAGGGCTACAAGAACTCATCAATAGATCTGCTCAGACTTCGCCAGGTGAACCGCACATAGTCCGAAAGATCGGTAAGCATAAGATAAGGATGGGGTGTGAAATGATACTCCCCACATAGATCTATAGGTTTTAACTTCGTACAGAAATTACCTGCATATGAATTTTAAAACACAGAAAATAAATAATGCGAGAGTATAACACATAAAACACATACACATAGAGAATTTTCCCTCGATCCGAAAACTAGGACTACTAGCTTGATTTTTCATTATATGTTCTTGCAATGCTACAATACATATTTATACGCACTGAAGCATCTAATATCATGGATCGAAAACCATCGCATCCAAAACCATGGAGCGAAAACCATCACGTCTAAAATCATGTGCGAAAAATCATGCACAAAACCATAGGTAGGTCCACCCAACCTAATATAGGGTCCAAAAACAAAATTTTCCGGGCACTGCCCTGGACCCCACAGGGTCGGGTTACTTGCACCCCTCAAACCCCCTGTGAATCCCCCTCACTACACAATTTATGCAATGAAGGGGGGGGCTCTGCCCCCCTTCTAAACCCCTAGTTAACTATATGGGCTAGTCGTGGAAAGAATATAAGACAACCAAACATTCTCCCACTTGTTGTTTTCTTTCCACAGGGGGCCAAAAGAGAGCCTAGTCATTTATCCAGCCCTGTAATGCCCATCATTTCTCTACACCAAGAGAACTTCTCAGAGCTCACAGATTTTGTCAATGCATCTACAATATTCTTCAAAGTGTCCACCTTTACCAACAACACCTTTTTGTCTTCTATCATATCCCTCACAAATTGATACTGAACGTCAATGTGCTTCATCTTTGAATGATATGTAGGGTTCTTTTCCAAGAAAATTTCACTTTGGTTGTCACATTCTATCCTTATAGCTCCTTGTACTAACCCCATATTTGAACACATTTTCTACAACTAAATTGCTTCCTTGCTTGCATGAGTGGCTGCCATGTATTCTACCTCTATAGTTGATAGTGCCACTACGGATTGTTTCTTACTCATCCAACTGACTGCACCTCCAAATAGGTTAAATACATACCCACTTGTAGATCTTCTCTAATCCATATCTCCAACCCAATCTACATCAACAAAACCATGAATATCCAACACTCTATCCAATCCTGGTCTTCCTTGGTAGCACAAACCATGATCACTAGTGCCACGTGAATACCTAAAATCCTTCTTCACTGCTATCGAGTGCTCCTTCCCTAGTTTTGACATAAACATTCTCAATACTCCCACTGCATGTGCAATGTCTGGTCTAGTACAGACCATCGCATAGATCAGGCTACCCACTGCACTTGTATATGAAACATGGGACATGTCCTTTTCCTATTCTTATGTCTTGGGACACTCTTTAACAAATAATTTTACACCTACAGGAATAGGAACCTTCACCGGTTTACTATCGTGCATATTAAACCTCTACAATATTGTCTCAACATACTTCCTCTGGTTTAACCAGAGCTTTCTCTTTGTCCAATCTCTTTTAATTTCCATGCCCAAAATATAGTTTACAATACCAAGATCTTTCATGTCGAATTTGGAGGACAAATGGGTCTTCAATCCTAGATCATTTCTTCGTCTTTTCCAACCAGTAACATATCATTCACATACGAGACAAGATAAATAACATGGTCACCAATTAATTTGAAATACACAAAGTGATCCGATTTTCTTTTAAGGAAGCCAAGTGCCCGTATGAATGTATCAAATTTCTGATACCACATCCTTGGTGACTGTTTTAACCCATACAGGGACTTCTTTAACTTGCATACCAGTTCTTTCTTACCCTTCACTACAAAGCCTTCAGGTTGCTTCATGTAGATATCCTCTTCAATATCCTTGTGAATAAATGTTGTCTTCATATCCATCTATTCTACCTCAAAATAAAAAGAAGTAGCAACAGATAAAAGTAATCTAATAGAAGTTACCTTGGCAACATGAGAAAAAATATCACCAAAATCAATTCCCGGCACCGAGGAATAACCATTTGCTACCAACCGAGCATTGTATTTCTCAACCTTTCCTTCTGCATTTGTCTTCTTCTTGAACACCCATTTACTACCAATGGGTGTCCTTCTAGCCGACAACTCCACCAGATCCCAAGCCTCATTTTTGTGCAAAGATGCCATTTCATCAACCATGGCCTCTTTCCAGAGTTTTCCATCCTCTGAATCTACTGCTTCCTTCACAGTTCTAGGATCATCATCAGTAATAGATAAAGAAAAATTTGAATAGAAAGCAAATGGACTATACCTTTCTAGCTACCTTTTTTCTCGTGTTAGAGTCATTATTTGCATACTCCCACCAGTGATCAAATATGCTCTTATAAAGTGTTCCTAGGGTGTCAAAGTCAAATTTTTTCATTTCAGTGAGTCTTCAAGTAAAAATTTGGTTACTGGGTATTAGGTCTAGGATTTGTTTTCATTTCTTCCAAAGTGTTCCAAGTATTGGTTCATGTCACCATTCCGCTGAGTGTACCATCATCCAAAGAGTTGTCATCATTATTTCAGGTTCCAATGGGTCATTTTACACCTTGTTTGTGCTTCAGTTGTGCTTAGGTAAGGCTCATTTCACTCTCCTAGTGTTGGCTTGATGGTGCTTGACCCAGGTTCTGAAGTGTTTTACCAAAACAAATCCCGCACTACTGGCCCTTTCGGCAACAATACGTGGATCACAAATTGAAGTCTCACCCGATGTAGTGTGGGAGGGTGTTGGAACCAGGTTTCTGCACCCTAGGGATGTCTTGATGAGGACTGGGAGGGGCGCAAACCAATCTACACACTCATGCTACTCTTGCACAACTATCTGGTCTTCATGTAGCTAAGCATCGAGGTAGTTTGTAGATATTTATTATTAATTCATTTATTATAGATCAAATCTAATTCGTAAGGTCTTTAGTCAAGCATTCAACAGTTCTAACCAACGCGCACAACCATAAGTCTTATAGATATGTATAAACTCAGAACATAAGCATAAACATATAGATCTGCAACTAAATGTACAATAATTCAGAAACACTTATCTTTATTAATCTTTCGTTCAGTACAATCATTCCCACGCTGTGCACTTAGCTATAGGGGTCCGCGCACAAAGCTATGGACTCTACTAGGCCTCTGCACACATAGCTGTAGAGCCTACTCTAACTACTATCACCCACGACATCAACTTACAGACTCAGAGCAAATATTTCATTCATAAACCCATAATACGTCAGATCTCCATCCAAACCTATCAAAAACTACTTTCTACCCTTAGAGGCTCCCTCTATTTATAGATTCGCATGGTCTGTGGATAATGGGTAGGCAGACTCACTTTCTATTATTTTACATTATTTGCAGGTGGAAAACCCTTTCACTCGAATCATTACAATTCATGCTCCGCGCACTTCACACAACCTTTACCATACTTTTATAGAAACATTGTGTGCTTTGAGCCCCAAAAACCTTACACGGGGGACCCACTACCCAACAGGCCCCCAACACAATCATCATGACTCATCCCGAGTCACTTGGTTGGTGCGGTGATCTTTGTGGGGAGGTTATTCAACAACTCCTGCACCTTGCTAACCTCCGTAACACATCCTTCCACCATCTACTATACTCATTGTGCGCGAGCCTCCGATACATCATTATTAGCTTCACTTACTTCTCTCAATTCGTATACTTCCTGCATGTGGGCTAGGTTTCCCTCTACATTGGTGGTGACCACAAATGCCTCATCAAGGCAAGGTTGGGTGCATTCTTTATGGACTACTTATTTTTGGCAAGCGACATCAACTTGTGCCTTGAGAGCCTGGGCCTCCCTCATCTTTGCCAATCACTGAGTAAGGGAAACCGTCTACACGTTCCCTCGAACATTATCATAGGCCTAATGCAAGTCCCATGCTTCGGTCTCTAACTACTATAATGTTGGGTCTTCCTGTAATGAAGTGACCGTGATAAATGACTGATCGAACAAGCCGATGCACTCCTATATGGCACATGCTGTTGTTTCCCACCTAGATTGGATGGGACGTTGCCACTCCTCTCTAATATCTGGTGGTGTAGAGCACTCCGCCTTGAGTCTCAGCTCTGGGATCCGCAAGCTATGGTCCAGCTAGAATTTTTCTGCTTCTTCCTTCACTTTGTGGAACCCACAGGCTAACGTGTGGATCTGTATGTCTATAGGTAAGTCTCCTACAATCTCGAGCTCAAGGGCACGACAACACGCTTCCTCGACAATTTGCTCCAACTGTCGATTCTGTGCTACTACTTCATCACGTTGGAGACTCAACTGCTCAATATTAATCTGCTATTCACTGAGCATCTGTAGTGCGTTTCCTTCCCTAGCACGAAGTTCTATCATGGCTCCATCCTACAACTGGTATAATACTTCACGCAGAAGGGTGGCCAAGTTTAATCCAAGGTGCTTGAGTCGGCCTACCATAGCTCTATCTTCCACATTATCCGCTATCAGTGCCCCCTCTGGTAGCACAACAGTATTAGCCATTTTAGCTTGTAGCAACTTCTCAAGTGCAGATGTACTTTTGATCCCATGGGGCCCACACTTGAAGATCCTGGATTTGTGCCCTGAGCAACCCCAACAAATTATGTTGTTCTGTCATTGCTTCTTGGATCAATTCCCTAGTGTCTTCGTGAACTGCATCACCGATGTCGTATAGGTCACCCTCATTCAGTGTAATAGGCTCCCCTTCCAACTTGGAAGCCTTGGTCTACTTCCCTGGCCTAGTGAGTTCTGGTACGCATGGTCGTTTCAACTATGACGAAATGGTACTTGGCTCTGCACCTTTCCTCACATTATCCATTTCCAGCTCTGTCATCACGTTCAGGCCTCTTTCGTCCTCTATTGTAGCATCCTTGTCGGTGGTAGCCTACACTGCCTCCCGGGACACCCATACTTCTTTGGCGAGCTATTCGTTCCACTTTTGTTGTGCTAGGAACTTGACGACAACCTTCTCTTTTTGGATTGCGGTCTCAGCGTGCCCTATCGCATCTAGTCCACGCCATTTTGGTGGCCAGGTATCGAGCACCGTGAAAACAACATCATCAATGACGATGAAGGGAAGTGTGGTCCACGTTTGCTCTGGATCCTTGCGCCCTTAGATATACACATGGTCCATATCCACCTTAAATTTGGCAACATTTTTCATACTATCATATACCTCGGTATATAGGTAGGTTTGCTAGTTGATCCACTGTCGTATGTTTGCGTCCATCAGTATCCATAAAATCTTGACTTCTCTGATTCTTGTGGCATCCTTCGTCACCCATAGTGACGCGTATTTTGCTGCCTCTAGCTAATCCTGGTCCAAGGGAGGAAAGTGACTATCCTTAGGAAATTCACCTACAACCAATAGGATGGATAAGAGCAACCACACATAGTAGAAGGTCTTACCATGCTTCTGGGCCTCCCTGCAGTTAGTTAGGAATTTACCACTGAGAAACTGCACCCAATTGAACTATACCCCTTCTGTGCACTGCTTAGCTAATGTGATGACCGTTATTTGTACCTCACTTCCTCAACATTTCTCATCACCTTTCCTACTAGCAACTAGGTAGCAAAGTGGACCCCTTTGTCCTGAATAATAGTAATAACATACCCTCTCTAATTTTTCTCCAATTTATACTTCTTTTTCATGGCTTCCGGAATCGTCAGTCACCACTTGTGCCAACTATTTCCGCGGGGTCCCTTCCTTCACAGGGAAGCCAAAAGATTCGATGAATGAGCTCCACAATGATGGGGATGGGTTTTTCTAGCCATAAGTACCCATCGTGCACCAGGCAGAGCGGTTGCGTGATGACAAATATCGTGATTGG
>APFE030883353.1:0-15331 GCA_000404065.3 Pinus taeda
CTCCAAAGGATGAGATGACCTTGCAGCCTCCGGTGACTTTCGAGCCATTTGGGAAGTGGGGCATGGAATTTGTGGGTCCTATCAACCCTCCTTCAAAATAGAAGTCCTACATCATTGTGTGCACGGACTACCTGACAAAGTGGGCAGAAACAAAGGCAATCAAAGCAGCAACAAAAGAAAAAATATCTGAGTTCTTGATGGAAAATATCTTCTACAAGTTTGGTTACCCAAGAAAATTAGTCACAGATCAAGGAAGTAAGTTCACCTTTAACCTGATTGAAGACCTGCTCACTCATCACAAGATTAAGCACATGACTTCCACCCCTTATCATCCGCAAGAAAATGGATAGGTGGAAGTTATTAACAGGGCTTTGGAAGGGATTTTGACTAAGGTAGTGAGCAGCAGTAGGAAAGATTGGGAAGATCGTTTGGTTGAGGCCACCTGGGCCTGTAACACTACTTGGAAAACTGCAACAGGTTTCACACCCTATTAGCTGGTCTCTGGGAAGAAGGCTTTGTTGTCCATAGAATTTGAATATAACACGTTGAGGTTGGCAGCTTAGCTGGACCTAGATCTCAACCATGCATAACAGGAAAGTTTACTTCAGTTGAATGGATTACATGAACAGAGAATGCAGGCCCTTCTCCACTCAGAGGTAGTCCAACTTCAATGAAAGATATGGCATGATCGACACTTCCAAGAAAATAAATTTCAGCCAGGATATTGGGCACTGTTATATGATTCAAGATACAAGGATTTCAAGGGAAAGCTAAGGACAAGATGGCTAGGACCATATACAGTGGAGATATGCAATGACAATGGTTCAATCCTTATCAGGACCATTGATGAAGAAGCCATCCCCATGCTCGTCAATGGGAATTGATTGAAAATCTACAGGAAGCCCCTTTCTAAGCAAGAGTTCATTGAAACTCTGGGTAAATCAGTGCTGGTAGTAGAGCAGGACCCTGTCTCCACTCCACCCACACCTTGAACAAAAAAAGAAAAAGAAAAAAAGAAAACACAGAAAAAAGAAAAAAAGGAATAAAAGATCCTTGGGTGAAAACCTCTTGGAGGCACCCAGGGTAGACAGTGAGGGTGAAAAACTCATGGAGGTGCCCCAATTGTCTCAAACTAAAAAAAAAAAGAAAAAAGAAAAAAGAAAAAAAAAGAAAAAAAAATGAACCTAATTTCTGTTGAATGAATTGTAGGTTGCAGGAAGGTCATTACAGGTTTTAGGAGGATCGCACAAGAAAAAGACAGAGGTCATAACCAGGCTACATGCATCCCTCACAATACATTCCTCCATGATCAGTACCCATTCCCAATATCTGGTCTCATTCGGTTTGAAATTTCACCTCCTAGAGGAAACTCTGTATCTTCTACAGGAGGATCCTGTAGAATCTACAGAAGGATCCTGTAGAATCTACAGAAAAGCCAAAATTGATTTCAGAAGAGGACCCAAAGGTTGGGAATCTGTCCATGAGGCCTGTAAAACTCCCTGCTTCCATCCATCACCATATGTCACCCTTTTTCCATCTCTGTACACCTCCATTGCACTCATTTTTATGTCCCTGCACAGTCACACACAAAAATCATGTTTCCTTCATGCTGCAAGCAAAATTTTTTAATGACAAATCAAAGCAGCAATTTTTCACTCACCATACCTGATACCCTCCATCTAGATCCTTTATCAGCCGAGACCCTCGACAACAGTTGTAGCCCTGCTCATTCTAGCTTGCATTCCAGGAGGAGAAGCAGCTACAAGAAATCCAACAGGATTCCTGTAGCAGCTGATCCCTCTGAAAGACATATTCCAGAGACAAGGACAACAAAGTATGGCATATGAAACATGCATGGAGCTCTATTTGAACATGTGAACATCAACAACAACCCGAGGCCAAGCATGTAGAGCACAAGCAGCAACAACAATGAAGAATTGGATTCCAAAATCCGAAATATGCATAACATGGCCGCGACTGCGCAGGTAAGTGCCTAAACCTATTCCTCAATTGCATAAATCATATTTCAAGGCTGCGTGACTATGGGAATGGTTAAGATTGAGTAGAATTAGTGGACAATTAACTAGCCACCTTTGATTAGTTACACATCCTCGTGGAATCCAAACGAGCCCTGTTAAATTCAAAACTGCCGATTAGATACGCAGCCAGCACGTGTGGAATGTCCATTTAGGAAGAAATATTCGGGATTGGTAGTGGTGGTGGTGGATAACGGGAGAAAGGGAGGTGATGGCGGTCAGACAACATGCAAAAACATTATGGTTGTGATGTAGGATCAACGGTCCGGTCCGGCCACCTCATCTCCTCACCATGAATCACGCCCGCAGTTAAAAGATAGCTCAGTTGAAACACTCACCACCCTTTTTTCATTCTACACTCACGATGTTCTCGACTAGAGTACACATCTACCGCTTCCAGAGTAGCTAACTAGTCATCCTCCACCAATTCTCTGCCTATTTTTTGAAAATCTCCTGCCTATCGGGCTCTACAAGAAGCACAATTTCGTTCTATAGGAGCCGAGAGATTTCTACAGGAAGGGTTCTACAGGAAAGGCAGAGAACAGCTCTGTAGAAAGGAAACCCTGGATTTTCATCAAAATTCAAGCTCAAAATGAGGTAGGCTTGGGAAAACTTCTATATGCATGATTTGCTTGAGTAAGGTGGTGAATTGAACATGGCAGTAGATTGAAAAAGAGAGTGAAAGTCTGCCTGTGCATTGAAAAAATGTGAAAGCGTGCCTGCATATTTCCTAAAGTCTACACAGTTTATTTTTCTCTCTGCATTTGGAATCTCCTCATCCTTTTTAAAATTACCCTGTAAGAAAGATCCATGCAGCAGTAAAGGCTAGCCTGAGTGCGTGTGTGTGTGTAAAAAACAAAAAACGAATGTGCATATCTATCTACGTGCTGAGAAAAGAACCTGTGTCCTTATCCTCTGTTCTGTAGAAAAAATTATTTCTTTTCAAAAATAGAAAGTCAAATTCAAGGTGACGGTAGTTTAAAATAGGGGAATTATTGCCATTTGATGTTGTGAGGTAGCACACGGGAAATTCCTTCTTGGGCTAAAAAAAAACCGAATTCAACTATCCTCTGTTTCAGTGATTGACTGTTTTTTTCCACCTGAGCATTTTCTTTTCTGGGTAAAACAGAAAAAAGCACTCAACACCATGCCAGGAGGATTCATAAGGAAAGAACCCTTAAAATCTAGCAAATTGCATGAGCACCCTGAGGTGGTGGACCTTTTCACTAGGGCAAACTAGATATCCTTCTTTGATAGAATTCAGGGTTATGATCAGGAGGTGACTGAAGAGTTTTTGATGTCCCTAAGACCACATTCGAAGACACATGCCACAGTTAGATTTAGGGGTTTGACTCTAGAACTTACCCCTAATTTCATCAGTAGAATTACCGGTCTACCATTGGGGCTCCCTTGGAGCAAAGAGGAGAAATGATTGGGACAAGTTGCTAAGAAAGCTTTTTTTCTGCCTGAGGAGCATCATGTAGAGAATAAAAAAGAGGTTAGAAGGACAAGCTTACCTCCTCTCTAGAGTGAAGTCAGTTATCAAATAATGAAGTATATCACATGTGAGGGGAAGTTCAACATCATTTATGGATATCATTTCAGATTGTTACATGAATTGAGGTATGGGATAAACTTGCCTCCAACTAGAAAACTTAGCATCCCATATTTCCTCCTTCAGTCTTTAATTGAATGTGGTACAAAGCTAAATGCTGGGATCCTAGATTAGTTGGCCCACCATGGGCTCATCAAACTGTTGGTGGAAGATGCTTTACACACCTATACTATCCCCATAGCTTGGGAAATCTTCAGAAATATGTCTAGGGATGATGACATTAGAACTTTGGCTCAGAACATCACCCATCTAGTAATGATGGGGGGGAGAAAATGGAAGAAATTGAGAAGAACAATGATGAGGGAGCACAAGACATTCACGCAGAGGGAAAAACAGAGGAAGAACAAAAAGAAAAAGAAGAGTTTGACAAGACTGTTGAGCCTAAAACAGAGAAGGGGACAACATCAATAACAGAGAAGGGAAAAAGGACACAGATGGGAAAGAAAAAGGCCAAGGAAGCCCAAAAGAAGACTACCACAACCAAAGCAGGCACCCAACAAGAGAAGGAAAAGACACACCCAGAGATATCAGTAACACAGGCAGAAACATTAGACATAGAGATTTCTACAGGAAATGAGGGAAAAGAACAACAAAAAGAGAAATCCCCTGAGATGTTGGCAAGGGAAGCAGTAGTTGTGCTTGCTGCATTAGGCACACCTACAAAACAAAAAGGAAAGAGAAAAAGACAAACCTCCATGTACTTTAAATCCAGAAAAAGCACCTGGATAAAGGTGGGCAAGTCCCAACCTTCATCACAGGAACCTATCATAATCATAGATGCACCTACTGAATAGAAAGAGGATTCCCCCTCCAAGATATCTATCACTTATGAAAGAGGAAGTCCCAAGACTTCCACCTGGAGGGAGAAAATCAAACTGATGGACACTAAAACAGTTCTACAGGAAGCGTTTTCTAAGTTAAAGGAGACTGAAAAAATGGAAAAGGAGGCAGCGAAACAATCACAAGAAGAAGAAAAGACTGGGGAGATACCTGAACCAAACCCTCAGCTTAGTTTGGGTTCATACTACAACTTGTTAGAAAGTGGGAAAATCATCCCATAGAAGGTTGATGTACCACTTTTCTTTGCGTTGGAACAAGAACGGGTCAGGAATCACACTTGGATGAGAATTGCTAAATCCAAGGGAGTTGTAGACATAGGCCACCTGGAAGAAAAACTGAAAGAATTGAGAAGAGAGTTGGCCATGGTGAGGCACACTGAAAGCAGTAAAACAACCCAGCTGCAAGAGGAAAATGCATTACTAAAAAAGCAGTTATAGTAGCAGCAAGCTCAAAAGGTAGACATGCCACAAACTTCTTAAGAACAACAGTAGAAGAAAGGTCCCCTGGCAGGACAGGAAATAGCTCAGGAACAACAGCCAAGGGAAGAGGCACAGCCTGATATGGAAATATTGATAAAGCAACAACAAAAGAGGGAGGCTTAGGAAACAGTTGAAATACTGATGTTGAAACAACAGTTGTAGGAAAGAGAAGCCTAGATGGCCTGCATGGCCAGCTGGGCAATGGAAGCCTTGCAATGTAGACAACTGACCAAATCTTATGCATTGTATCTTAAATACCAATGGCTTCAGTTTCAAATCAAAACATTGGCCCAAAGGGGCACCATCCCTTTCCAACATTATGGTCAATTTATGCATCTGTGTGACACTAATCCGACTAAGGATAAGGCCAAATTAGCATAGTTTTATTTACATAATATGGCACTCCCAGATATGAATTTTTGGGACTCCAATGATGCATTGGGATATGTACAACTCATGGCTATGGCTTCCTAGATGAGCCATGAGGAAAAAAGAACAGTGGAAGTTCAACAAATCATGGCCAAAGAACTGAATGAGCCCCTACTAATCAGGGCAGAACCAAAATACTCCTTAGCCCTAGTATATGCTCACCAACGCCTTGCGAACAACCCTCAAGCTCTCCCAGATTATGTCGAAAGGCAAGTGCAAGCCATCGCCCACTTTGAGGACATGGAAAGATTATTTGGGGATTATTGTCTTCATGCTTATATGAGGAGATGGAATACACTATCCTATAGCTTGAAGATCAGGGAGTATCACTCCCCAACCAGAATGACAGAGGATTTGGCAAGAGTGCCCCTTTATAAATAGACAATGCAAAACCTGAAGGCCAACTGGATTGGCCTAAAGTTCAGTCCTCCATTACTCTTAGGACTACTAGAAGGGGTCAAGGAAGAAGAAGAACACAGGAAATGGGAGGAGGTAGAGAGAAAGGCAGGGTTTCATGACAAAGAAGAGGACATCACCTCAGAAGCATGGGATGTCAGGGAAGCAGTTAAGGCCATCAAGGATGAAGAGCTGGATTAGTTGCTTAGAGGATGAGAAACCCATTCAGTAGGGGGGTGATGATGAGCCCCATAAATGGGTAACTTGATGGGCTCATTTTTCCTATTATTCTCGTTTAATCCACCATTCTTCATAGTTATATGCATGCTTTTGAATATTTTTATGTTAATTGAGTGAATGTGAATAATCACTTGATCACAAAGTCTAATACGTGCTTATTGCAGATTTTTGGACATTTTTTGGACCAAAGTGAGGCATTTATGAGCAAATTGGCAGCCAAATACGAAGGAGCAAGGCTGAGGATTTATAGGAGGGGTGTCTCCTACACTAAATGACCCCTTCCTTGAGTTCTCCACCATCAGCTCGGAGTTCAACAATCCACCAAAGATGATTTCAAGGGGTAGCCGAGCAGGTCTAGTGAAGTGGCTGATTAATTGCAGTTTTGGGCAGCCAATCTCCTAAAGTTAAGGAGGACTGTTGGGAGTCATCATTTTCATAAGTAGGAAGGCTTCAAGCCTTAGTAGTTTAGCCAATGAACAATTTATTTTCGCACTTTAGTGGGCCCTGTATCAGCACATTCTCGAGTTCTTCTTGCAGACAGTTTTTTTGTGGCAGGACTATTTTTTATTATTAATAAAGATGAATCCTGCTTTGCACCAGCTCTGAGCTTTCTTAGGAGGCTGTAGCTCTTGGGGTTGGGCCCAACCCAAGTGTCCAATACCTACTTTATGTACTTTTATGAGTTTTTCTTGCATTCATAGAATAATTTCTATTATTTAGGTTAAAAGCTTTCTTTGTTACTTAGGTTGTTTTTGATGATTAAGATAGTCGTTCATGCTTCAGGTTGATTTGACAGTTTGGTAATAGAAAAAATCCGCAAAAATGCCATCAATCAGTCCTTGATCTCATTTCTCCCTCATTGGGACCATGAACTGAGACCAAGGCACACTTGCTGCCACAAAACACTGTTTTTTCCTTCCAATGCATTTTCTAGTGTTGCTTTTTAAGTTGGAAAAGTTGATATCAATTGTGTTTTCATGTTTAGATATTTTCTTGTTCAATTTCCATAGCTTTCTTGCATGATTTCCTGCCTATAAATTTATGTTCATTATGTTTCTGGTTTTTTAGGTCATAATTAGGTCAAAATAGATAAATCTTTGTTTTCTTTTTGTCTTTGTTTGGATCAGTTTTGAATAGAAGTGTGCAAAGCACCTGTAAGACACTACAACCTATCCTTCCTTCATCATGCAACCTGTTCCAGCCTCTTTCTCAAGGTTTTCTTCACTCATTTGCCACACTTTCCCAAACAACCCTAATTTCTACGTTTTTATGCAAAATCGCTTCCTTCACCTTTGAACAACTCCAACCATCTTCTTCACTCCTGAGCTTCATCTACCAAATTCTAGACACCTTAATATCCTTATCAATCCTTAATTTCCACTTTCCCACCGTTTTTCCACCATCAACCCTCTAAAAACCACGTTTAGCCTGTGCCTGTAGAACTTTTTGTAGAACTTCTTGTAGATCCCTTGTAGACTTCCTGTAGAAGTTCACGTGAGTAGTTTTTCGAGATATGATCGCTGTGGAATTCTTTGGAAGGGTGCTAGGGACCCCTCAGGTCCTCTTCTCACCTTCCCAACGTCCTGCAAGTGCCCACTCCTTTTCCTTTCGCTAATAAACATCTGCACAGTAAAAAATAGTTAAAACACATGTATAATAATTCTGCATAAGATTAATAAAAAATACAAAAAGATGTTTTTTCCATATTTTCCTTCAGAAGTAGCTTAACGACATGCATCTTACCTTTTCAAGAGTCAATGGCATCCATTTCAACAAATTTCATCTCTTTTCTTGCACAAGTAGTGTTAGTCAGTAAAACTAGGGTTTGCTAGGGTTTGCATTTCCTTTTAGCTTTCATCTTCTTTCTGCAAGTAGAATAACCTCTTTTGAGTTAGCTTTCTTCCATCACAATTAAAAGATTCTTCTGAGAACTCATAGAAGTTGGCTTGAGCTCCTAGCGAACTTGTGCCAGTTGATCAAGTGATAGCCTGCAGTAAGAGCTAGTACTTGTGCATATAGCATCGTCGCTTGCAAGTTTGTTACGAACTACCAGGTTGATATAAGTAAATTAGGGAGTCCCAGGAGTTGCAGCATCATTTCTGCAATACTGGAGCTCACCAACACTATAGGCCTTATTATCTATAAATTGGTAATCAAGTGACACTAATTCACCTTGTGAGTAACTTTTCACCAAAATTTAAGAAAATAAGAGAAAAGTTAGATTCTGTATAATTTGCGTGGAAAATATTTTCATCATTTTTTATTCTTTATATATCATTGCGCATGTTTAGGTCAAATTATAAAAAAATTTAAAGCTTGCACTTCTAGTTTTTATTTATTTATTTTTCAGTTAAGAGAGATGTATGTTGACATACATACAATTTCCCTATAGAGCACTCTACGCAAATATTCAAAACTTCATATCTCACTGGAATATTTTAACATAAGAATTGGACATATCTTAATTTTTTTTCAATGTGCATAACACTAAGAATTTACCCTAAAGGGATGGGCAATTGCATTATATAAACTAGTGAACTTATATTTCAATGACCTAGTTTATATAAAATAATCGTAATACGAAAACAATATTAAGTTCTAAGGTTGTACATAAATATATTAAATCTATAATACTGACCTCCAATTAGAGCCCCATATTTATTGTTTCCGGAATGCTTGGGATCGCAGAGAGATACAACTGAAGAATGGAAGTTTTACCAAATTAGCCCAATGAATTGAAATCATTACATTTAATATAAAAACCATAATGCAATTTGATGAACTTGTTTTTTGTGTAGTTTCCTTGCACAGGATCCCAAATATATTCTCCAATGCAGAGACACATGGTGCTGTCATAATCTGTTGGATAAGGTGAGCAAGTAGAATTTTGGTCAAAATCTACATGAGTTTTAGAGGAATTTGATAGTGCAACCCACTACATTAGATTGGTAGGAAACACAACTCAGTGAACTGTAACGGGTTATTAGAGTTTCGATAGATGTCTTGTTGGAATTTTGAAAAAATGTTGATGAACTAAGCTATCAGAGGTGTTGACACCTAATCATTGGGATTGGGTGAACATTGTAAATAATGTAAATAGTAAATAATGGAAAATGAAGAGACATTGAGAGGTGAAGACCAAGGGTCTCTCCCTCCTATGTATAACCATGAGTAATCTTAATGAATAAATACAATTTGCATTGAGGAGTTACCTCCTGGCCTGGCAGGTTATCAGAGCTAACTCCATCTTTTTAGCTTTCAGCTTTCCTACCTTTGCAACTCCCTCTTGTTCTACCTATTTTGTAGAATTGTCACCTTCCCTACATCTAGTACACCTGCGTTGCCCTAGTGGTTTCTCATACTCTACCTTTCCATACGTTATACTTGCATTGTGGTATACCCATTGAACACTGCCCTCTATCTTTTGTTTAATGCTGCAGTGGTATTCCCTCATCGCATCTCACCCCATCCTACACACTGCATTCTAGTTCAACGTAATTGTTTCTTCATACAACACTCCCACTGCCTTCAACATTATGGTAGCCCTTCGAGATTTCTGATAGCTATAATGTTGTAGTGCTTGTGGAGTCTAGCACTGGTTGGCTGCTCGTGAAATGACCTCGACACCCTCGGCCCTCTCCCCTTGTACAGTGGACACCCTCACTGTGAGTGCCATACCCAGCGTCGGCTCTCCCCATATGCAACCTCCATACGCTGCCATATCTCCTGCCTGGCCTCCATACACAACTTCCATATGCATAATTCAACGCTGTCACATTAGCTCCTGTAATTCAACATTGTCACATTACTTCCGTTGACTTTGACTTGCTAACTGTGCCTCGGCTTCTCGGCCCTCTCCCAACTGCCCATTGCCTGCATATTTATGTCCAGTTCATACGATGGTTTCCTTGGTATTCCCACCGCGCAACAAACATTGTCCTCTCCACCACAGTCAACTCCCCTTTGCAACATTGAACACTGTCCTCTCCACCCCAATCCACATACAACGCTCCTATGTTTTACAGTCCACATACAATCCGACTCCTAGCCAAAACGTTGTTGCTGTCATACACCTAGCCCATTACGTTAATAGCGCCATATGCACCGGCCCATATATCCCCTCCTCCATACCACTCCTCCCCCAATATTACCTCTGTCCTACATATCATAGTGATTTTTTAATTAAATTTACACTAGAACTGATTTTCTTTTATCACTAAACGTGCAAATTTTATATATTGGCTGCAGAGTATATATCTATATATATATATATATATATAATATTTTACACGGTACACAACCTTTAAGATGCATTCATTGATATCAATTGTTGGAATAGTCCTCTCTGGAAAAGAGAACTATCCGAAACGACTGTGGAAGATAAAACACACTCTCATTTTCAATGAGTTGTGGAAATGAGTTTGTGTAGGAGAAGGAGATAATGAATTGATAAAGGCCACCTCAGATAAGGAGACCGCCATTTGGGAAAATAAGAACAACAAGGCCTATGCCTTGATTGCTGCATCAATAAATGAAGAGGTGAGTTGTCATGTGTCACCATTTTCAAATGATTTTGAAGCCTTATAGAATTTGAAGGAACTCTATGACTCACAATCTGAACTTGAAGTTGTCCAATTGATGATTAAATTGTTTAGTCTGGAATTGAAAAATGATGATCCTATTTCTTTAGAGTTAGAAGTAAGATCTATTATGCATGATATCAAAGTCACTAATGTTGAACTAGACATTCCTCTAATATCTTTTGTCAAGGCACTTTATCCCACTTATTCAAATTATCTTGAGTCATTGCAAGCAAATGGAATCCTCAAAGAGATTACCTTTGACTCCCTTGTGAAAAAGTTTGCTGAGAGAGAGAAGGCTTTTGGGAAAAAGATAGCTCCTCAGTCTTCTGAAGAAGTTGTGTCTTGCACATAGAGGGAAGGATCATGCTCAAGGTTCTTCTAGAGGAAGTGGTGGTCGAAGAGGAAGAGGAATAATAAATTTCAGAGGCAGAGGGGGCAGACACTCTCAAGGATAAAAATTTGATCTTCATTGCATACGTTGCAATAGAGATGGATCACATGATGCATCCACATGTAAGTTTACTTGGGATAAAATTGAGTAGGAAATAAATCAAGGCAAAGGTAAAACCAATGACAAAGACAAAGGTAAAGCACCCGAATCCGCTCACTATGTTGTGGCACATTATAATATTGGAGTAAATGAAGACTTGTTTAATGCTTCACTTGCTTCTTGGAAAAATGATCGGTTGCTTGATTCAGGAGCAACTTACCACATGACTTTTAGAAAAGATTTTTTAAAGAATTTGCTAATAATGTTATTGGAGCAGTATACTTTGCAGACTAATCAAAACTCAAGCCATCAGGGCTTGGCACAATTGGGCTCAAATTCCCTGGTCTTCCAGACTTTCTTCTACATGATGTTTTATATCTCCCACAATTGAGGACAAATTTGTTGTCCTTGGTCCTGTTACCACTCCAGGAAACTCTCATAGGTTGCAGCTCGGAGATGCCTAGTAACATATAATCTTCAATATTGTTCTCTAAACTGTTGGAATAAATGATGGTTTGGATCAAGCCAGATAACCATTTAAACTATGTTTTTACTTAATACATGCATGAAAACCCTCAACTTACAAGGCTTTAGACCACTAATGCTCAATAGTTTGTAGATTTAATGAATGGATGGAGAATACTGACCATACTGGCAGATGCATACATAAACATAAATGAATGGATAGCTATAGGAAACAAAAGAGAATACTGACTGTACGACAGATGTATATATGACCACATATGAATGGCTAGCTATAGGTAGTAAATAAGCTTGCAAATCTAATTCATCAACGCATAGATATGATGACAGTTATGTAGTATTAGACACAAAAGAAACATGAACAACTTGTTCAAGTGAAAGCTTAGAACAGAAGAGAAAGTGAACATTGAACATATAACAACAAAAGAAGTTTGTATTACTATTGAATGAAGATGAGAAGTTTGAGTAGCAAAGTCTCATTAGTCTCCAGAATTTGAACCTGTATTACATCGTACTTTCAGCTATTTATAGCCTGTTTACAATGCTCCTGAGCTCTAAGAGGCTCGGAGTCTTAATGTGTATGATCTGTCTTCTTAACTAATTGATTCCCTCAATAGGCAAGCATGGTTAAGAGATTTTCTCCTTTTGACAAAGGAATAACCACCTTCAGGTAGTTTGATGCGCTGTCTGGGATCTCTCTCATGCCAGAGATGCCCCATGATGTTGGTTTTGATGAGCTGTGTTGGGCTATTGATGCTTCTGATGTTTTGGGCAAGCTGCGCTGTCTGCTCCATGACCATTCTGTTTGTTTGGACAAGTTACACGTGCTGTGGCTCCATGATCACTTTCCGGCCTCTGTTTTCCCTACAAAATGTCTCCTGGACTATGCTGTGAGGTGGAACGGGTACTTAGGCCTCTATTTTCCCTTTGAAATGCAAACAATGATTGTTCTTTGTTACAAATAGAGAAATGATGCAATGCTGAAAAAATACTGCCTTCTCTATGTATTTTGGACTTCAAAAGTCCTAAAAAATAGTTTATTCACCTATCGGGTCCGCCCTTAGGGTTATCACAAGTCACATTTGGCCCGGGTCCCTTGCTTCCTTCGTATTTTGACTTATGCCTAAAAAAAATAATAACACGGGAAAATTGGCCTTTGGCGGACTTCAAAATATATATATTTCACTTCGCAGACCCTTTCGGGTCCGGGCTTCATCACAATCAATGCTGCACTGTTTCTCTTTGTATTTCGTTTAAACAACGAAATACACGAAAAACATAGTAGAACTGGCTTTGGCGTGGACTGTAGAAATTTTGAATAATATGACACATATTCATAGAGATTATCCTGATTATACATTATTGCCGAATACATGCATAATACATAACCTCCTCTACGTTGATCATCAATTTACAGAAGCAGAAACAATAGCATGCATACATAGAAGCATCAATTGCACATATCAACACAATATTTTCTCGGGGAAAGCATCTCGCTAAAAACCCAACTATCTCTATATTATATTGATTGAGAACATGTAACAATACATAGTACAATACTCTTCACAAGTATCTAACACTATCTCCACCTATTACACACAATACAACTCAGATCTGATCTCCAAATATCCTCCGCTGCTTGCCTGCCTCCACTGCACAATACCTGCATGAGAATGAATGAGAATGGCTCAAGCAAACTCAGATTTACATGAAAAAATCACGTGAGCACAAGCTACAATTTCCCTTGGCTTCATTGGCATTACTCAATCCATTGCATGTGCAAATCTCATGCAGAACTGATAGTCACAACTCACCCTTTCACTTACCTCTAACACTTGTCTCCACTGAACTGTCCATGCACTGAGTTAACTGATGTATTCTTCAGTTGCATTATGAGTTAATAATTAGTGAATTAATTAATAACTAATTCACACAACTCATCACTTAGTCTATTGGCCAGTTAGACTAAATACAACTAGTTCAACTAAGTCAAACTGAACACAACTCCATTAATTGCTCATCTAACTCCACAGAACTCAACCACTTGAGTTATAACTAGAGTCCTTCATGCAATAGCTCAGTCAACCCATAGGTAACCACATGATTCCTTCAAGCAGTTGCATGTGCCACATCTGTAGCTCCAACTGAAGTGCTCCAAGAGAATAAGATAAATTTTAGAGTCCAAATATTACTAAGGGCTAATAATATTTGACTGTTTCTATTTTTACTTGACAGTCTAAAAATAGACTCTGATCACACCGCTGTAATCCAAAAAATAGAAGTCCATCTATTTTTCCCAACATGACCAATCATCCATAAACAACATCCTGCAACTCATAGACCATGATCCATATGTCTAAAAACAGACATAGTCTAAAAATATACTTTGCGCCAAAACTTGCCTGTGGGACCACTTAGTGAAGGCGACTCCTTTCCACTAAGCTCCATCATCTTGTTGCATTCTCAACAAGCATTTCTTGTTGCACATTTTTCAACACTCCCTCTCAACAAGAAATACTTCCTCTCAAACCCGATCCTGTAACTCTGGAATGTTCTGCATGCAACACATCTGCCCGGTCCGCTTTGCTCCAACAACAGTTGGAACAAAAAAACACTCCCAACTGACCACTTTGTTGGGCTAGGAACATAATCTGATGCTGAAGCTGTACCTATTGCTGACAAGTGCTCCCTCTCTGACATCTGCGCTACTGCAACATCTTCATGCATCTCGCACCATTGCACACCTCTCTGTGCCACCTAACACTATGCAAAACACTTGTGCCTCTCGCATTGCTGCAGCCTGCATGCTATGCACTGTCCTAGGATTCCCTGCACTGTCGCTCTCTCTCCCGCTCCCTCCACATCTATCTCTACCCAATCAGCTAGTTCCTACTACTCCAAATCAGGGCTCCCGTAGCAAGGTCTCATCCAAGAGGTTGGGTACCTCAAGGATCCTGCCCCTCCTCCTTGGGACTACCAATCCACATCACCCCACCTCCTACCTAGAGGTATGGCTACATGTGATCCCTCAGCCCACCTAGCTCAAAGTTTCCCCCTACTGGAGGTCTCTGCATGAGTAGATGTCTCTACTCGATCTCCACTCAGCTTCCCCTGTTATGGCTGCTCCACAACCTCCTAAAGCTGCTGCACCAATCGTGGCTCCTCCGCAATTGTTTGAGACTTCTTCTGGCTCTGGATGTTAAGAGGTAATATACGCTCCCTCTCAACCACCAAGTCTCCATCAGTTTCCTCACTGCTCAAGGCTTTGCATGCATCTTGAACCTCAAGAGCATACAAGTTCTTGACCTGTGAACCAATCTGCTTCACCTGTCTAGTGATGATGTGTCTAAGGAAAACCTTTCCCTCTCTAAAGAATACATCATAGCCTCTGTCTTCCAGCATCGCGATCAACACCAAGTTTCTCTTCAGTCTTGGTAGATACTTGACATTGGTAAAGGTAATTCGAGATCCATGCTCCCTCTGAAAAATAACCGTGCCTACACCTGAGACACTATACTTCTCATCATTACCCATCGCTATGAGGTATATGGAGATATTTCTTCTCCAAAGTACTGAACCAACTCTTGACGCTGATCATGTGGAAAGAAGCTCCACTGTCAAGAAACCAACCACTTCCCACCATGGATGAAACCATGCATGCGAAGAGTGTGAAATCCAACTCAAACTGTGAAGCAAGTGCCTCACATTTAGATCCTTACCTGGATCCCTCCTTGGATTTC
>APFE030883353.1:37611-53358 GCA_000404065.3 Pinus taeda
CATCAAAAAATACTAACACAAATTTTCTAAGGAAGGGTTTGAAAATGAAATTCATCAAACCTTGAAATGTAGAAGGTGTATTGGTAAGGCCAAAAGGCATGACCAAAAATTCATAATGAACCTCATGAGTTCTAAATGTTGTTTTCAGAATGTCTTCAGTCTTCATTCTGATTTTATGATATCCTGAATGAAGATCCAACTTGGTGAAGTAAATTGATCCATGTAATTGATCCAAGAATTCATCAATGACAGGAATGGGAAATTTATCTTTAATAGTGAGCTTGTTGAGCTCCCTATAAACTAGACACATGTGCCATGATTCATCCTTATTATGCACCAATACTACTGGAGTAGAGAAAGAACTTTGACTAGGTTGAATTATACCAGCCTCTAGCATTTTTTCAACCATATGTTCAATTTCACTCTTTTGGGCATAGGGATATCTATACGGCCTGATGTTTGGAGGAACACTTCTTGGAATCAAATGAATAGCATGATCATGATCACGAATAGGTGGGATTCCTTTGGGAGTCTCAAATACTTTGGAATGATTGTCCAAGACTTTTTGGAGATATGGAGAAATAGATGATTTCGATGTGGGAACATGTAGCGAACATAATTGTGCAATTACTCCTCATTCATCCTTCTTTAGAAGCTTTGTCATACCGTTAGAGCTGATTATCTCTCCCTGTTTCCTTGCAATACCCCTTAATTCAACTTCCTTTCCTTTCGCACAAAATTTCATGAAAAGTTTTTGAAAATTAAAAGCTATTGTACCCAAGGATTGTAGCCATTGGACTCCTAGTACAACATCAGCACCACCCATTGGAATGGAAAGCAATGGGCTATTCAATACATATTCTTTCATGGATAGCTTGATATTATGGCACTTTCCAGAGAAATTTATGGTTCCTCCACTGGAAACCATCACTTGACACTCTGGTGCTGGATATAGGAAGAAATTCAATTCCTTGGCTATCTTACAATGAATAAAATTATGGGTACTTCCCGAATCAATCAACACTATTACCTTTTTCTTCTTGATATGTCCTTCTATCTTGATAGTTTGAGGAGTGGTAATTCCATCCAATTCATTACAAGATATGGTCGGATTCATTTCTTCTTTATCTGGGGTTTGTTCCTGGAGTATATCCTCTTCTTTTGACATTTCTTGTTCCTTTTCTTCCTCCTCTTCATAATCTATGTAAAATAATTTCTTCTCAGCACACTTATGACCTTCAGTGTATTTGCTATTCGAACTGTAACAAGCCCTTTGCTCTTTTTCTTCCAATTGTTGTGGTTTCACCTTGTAGGTGTGGAAGGCTAGGGGCAACACACTTCCCTCTTTATAGTTGTCATGGTAGCTTCATGGTTTCCATAATTTTGCTTTCATTTTCTTGCTAACCTAATTCCTTCTCAATGAATTAGGTTCCAAAGGCGAACCTCATGTTGGATATTATCCTTTAAAGTCACTATGAACACATCAATTCTATGATCCTATGGAATACTTTACCCTTATGTTCAATTTTGGAAGTCCCTCAAATTTGCTCGCATCATTGAACCCTTTTGTTTGAGATTTATCAATTGGTTAAAAAAGGTGTTGCTTTTTGTATCCTCATAATGTGCTATCATTTCTTCTGTAAAAATTGCCCAAGTGACAATTTGTTTACAAGAGCAAAGCCACTGATACCATACAAACTAATTTGGTTCCAAATATAAAGTTTAAATACGTACCTTTTGTGTGTTTTGCATGTTATGGAGATTGAAAAATTGCTCCATCTGTAGTATCCATGTTCTGGGATCCTTGTGTTGGAAATAATACTGAGATGGGGGGGGGGGGGGGGTTGAATCAGTATTATCAAATCAGTTACTTTTCATTTTTCATACTCAAATTTATATACGCGGCTTCAGTTCAGTATATCCGCGTATATATGCGACTGTGTTAAATGCAACCAGCGTACATGCAGTAATCTTATGATTCAGTTAGCTTATTTTCAGTAAATGCATCAGAACATTATTAACCACATTAAAAGTAAACAGGTATAGTAAAACAATACAGATCATCACGCATAAGAAGCACACATGAACACCATGATATAAGGTGGAAACCCAATGTGGGTGAAAACCACCTGCTGCAATTCGTCTCTTTCTTCCTTTATTAAGAAACTTCTTTTACAATGTACTGGTGCAGTCCTTTACCAGCACGCAAGCTTCAACCTGCAGAGGGCTACAACCCTATCTCGTTTTCCAGCTACTTCTGGAAGGGAGCTACAACCCCCTTAGCTCTTGTACTAGTGGATATACTAGTACGTAGGTGCTGACCTACAGAAGGCTGCAACTTTCTTTTCTTTAGGGACCATGTTTCATCAATTTTTAGACTGGATCCATAAGTACAAAATAGTCACTGCTGCAATACAATCATCAACTTATACTTGTATCATAAATCTCTAAATCACCCAATACTGAATCACTGAAACCCTGTCATCAAAACACAAAGCGCAAACCAGAGCCCAGAACTCTGCAACAACCACTAGAATCAACAACAACCTGAAACACCAAATCTCATAGTGCATACGCTACATGACTATATCAAAACCATGTGTATACGCGCTTTTACCAGAGACAACCTGTGTACAGATCTAAAGATAATTACTTATACCTTCGCTATCATATCCAACCCGAGCCAAGTAGCACAAACCGATAACTAGCAATACTAGATCTTCCCACTTCGTTAGACATCCATTCCTTGCACACACCTTTTGCATAATGATCTTCTCCTTATATAGGTTAGGCTTCTCTCAATACCATGGTCCAAAACCATGTAGAAAAAATACCATGGACCCAATACCTGGGGTCGTCATTTCGAACCAAATACCATGGATCAATACCAAAATACCATGGACAAAATACCACAGACCAAAACCATGTACACGCTTTTCCTTATGTGAACCTGCGTGTATACGTATACACACCTTTTTCTCCACAAATCCGCGTATATACGCACTTTCATCATGGTCAACCTGCGTATACCTTTCTTTTGACTTACTTCACTAGATCTGCCATCTGATTAAGTTTCCATCACCTGTATCATACCTCTGAGTGAGTTGCCATCAAGGACAACACCTGAATCATAATGCCAACACCTTGCCATCAAAATTCCTCATATCGATTTTTGGAACATGGTGGGTCTTCAATCCAACATTAGAGTCTATGAAATCATGATTAACATTTCTTTTGTTCCCATCATGGGTTTTCTTTACTACCCTTTCACGATTAGTAACCATTTCTTGTAGCAACTTATTCAAATTTATCTTCAATTCTTCCATCTTAGTGTCCATGCCATTCATCTTAGCGTCCATGCCATTCATCTTAGCTTCCACTCCACCCATATCAACTTGCACTCCATTCATATTAGCTTCCATGCCATTCATCTTGGCTTCAATTACCTTTTGTGAGAGTGAAATTTGTTATACTTGATCTTGTAATTTTGATATATCATGTTGCATTTCGTCCTCTTCTTCACGAGTCATGCTAGAGCTTTCAGGTTGCTTACTAGGTGTTTTCATTTTCTTTCTTTAGGGAATCAATTAATGCTAATAATTCTTCACTATTCCTTCAAACTAATTTTTCAAACCAATCTTATGCAAAATTTTAAAAAAACTGCTCACCTTTATTTTTTTTTAGTTTGTAACAGCTTGATATTAAATCTGTTGTATCTCTATAACTGTAGATCTTGAATATCTAAAATCGCATCTTCAAGTATCCCTTTCAGTCCTCTTTCTAACCCCATAAGTCTGATCAATATTGGATTCTCCAAGGAAGCATTATGCCAAATCTCCCATGGTGACCTGATTATAGACTAGTTCAATAGAGCGAACTTGTACGAAGTGCCACATGTCACTATTTCGACCTTAGTACCTGAAACTAATATACAGAAAACTAAAAGCAATCCTCTTTCTGAAACATCTTACAAAATTTCAATCTGATGCTCAGAACAAAAGTTATGACGATTTTCCCTAGGTCACCTTTTTGGAATGTAATTCGGGAGTCTGCAAAACCCTACTTCCTCAGATCATATCTTTGAAAATATAGCAAGACAAGCTCTGAAATTCTGACCAAAAGTTCAGAATGATTTCGGTTCAAATGGGTTTTTTTTTTTTAGCTTCTGAAATGTCGGAAAAAAAATTATATCGAAAATTCCATGATGACCTGTTTGGAGCAGTGAAACCCTAGAATCCAAAGCTCTGATACCAAATGTTATGAAACCAGCTCGCAAAAAGATAGAAAAGATAGATCAACGCCTTAGAATTCAGCCTCTTCGAGGGGGCAACCTCTTTTACATTACACAAATGAACAAATCTTGGATGATACAAATGACTAAACCTCCCTTCTATATATAGGAGTCTAAGGGGTCACAATATAATCAAGCCAACATAATAGTAATAACATAAGGGCACAAAAATAATAATAGTGAGTTTCTGTAAGGCATACTAATAACAATATGGGGAAAATAGGTGCACAATAATAACAATAAGGGATATAATGACAATAGTAATGGGGAAATCACTAGTATTATAGGGACCTAACAGGCTTCTGTATATGGACAACTTCTGTATATGCACATAGAAACGGAAGTGAACATATATGAAAATTGCACATATGTGAAAATGCAAGTGCATTTATGAAAGTAGACTTCTATATATGTTCTTGCATATATATGTGCATAGAATAAATTATATAGGTAGTATCCTTGATGACATGACTTATGACCTTATTGGTTAAAGTTGAACTATAACTAATTTGGAAAATGTAAATAATAAAATAACATGTTTTTTATTAACAAGAAAACATTTATATCTACATTTATTTGGAAGAAAAGACAATGAAATTTATTCGCATTAATATTCTTGAGAATATGTAAAGCGTTATTAGGTATGAATAAATTCCTAATAGTAAAAGAATCAGTTGGTGAGTTAGTTATGTTCCAGGAATGAAAATAACAAAAGAGGAAACATTCCTCATTACTACCCATTCACTTTTTGAAGGAAATGAGAGAGAGAAAAAGGGTATCAGAGAGAATGGCTAGAGATAAATGCCATTAGTCTGGAAATTTATGCAGAGACTAGGGATAAGTGGTTGGAGATAAATGCCATGAATCTAGTTATTTTTTGTGGAATTACTGTTGGAGAGAAAGACATAAATTTCCAAACAACACCAGTGGGAGAAAAAGATTGGTGAGAAATCCTCAATTTAAAGTAGGACGTTGCTTGAGGTTGCAGGGAAATAGTCTCATAATTTCTCAGAAAAATGATTCTTGACTGGAAGGGAAAATCTTGGGGGTAACTGGGCGAGAAGCTAGCTTACAGTTGGGTGGACTGTGAGAGCCCTATTACCCAACACCTGTGGGTGACACCCTTAGGAGGAATTATTTTCTCCTAGATAGTTTTCAGTCTGCAACCAATAACCCCTTGCAGCCAATAGATAACTATATGTGTCACCATCTCCGCCACGTGAGTCGGCTATTTTGTACCCTCTCCCATTTGTTATAATTGTATGTTTGAAGGTGGGCCTTCCAACCACGAAGGTATGACTTTCATTGCATAGTTGGATAGCTGTAATTACTTATCATGGACACTCCTAGGCATGGAATAGTGGGGGGATTTGGCAGAAGGAATGGGCTTCATTTTTACTCTTGTCCCCTTGTCCAACTTGGTGGTTAACCTTTTATCCTAGTCCTGTGGGATCTCTTTTATTGGATACTAGATTTAGGAGTGGCACTACATGGGAAATCTCAATTTTGGTTACATGGTCATGCTTCCCAACACCACAAACATCACCCCCATTCACTCATTATAGCCCCTTTCCACATATTTCCCATCAAGGTCCACATTTTTCCATTGGGTCCTAAAAGGAGTTAGCCTCCCCCTCCCCTTATCCACACTTTGGGCCAGGCCTGGAATGATGTCCTAGAGATTGATGCAGCTAAAAAGAAAGTAAAAAGCATAATTTGGCCACTCTCAATAGGAAGTGTACCATAAAATGAAAAATATGGTCATGACATACAAATTTACCATGTGGAAAAAATCCAACATGAGCTCTACCCATATCATTATGGCCATCACCCTAGTTTCTAGGGCCCTGATATGAGCCCTCTGCATCATTAAGGAACCCATGATTGTGCCAATCCCTAGTGGGTGGTGAAATACACAACCTTGAGGGGGTAATCACTACAATATCTTACACATCATGTTCTCATTCCTTGGAGCCCCGAGTAGTTATAAAAGTAAATATCAATACAAGGAAAATGACATATGAAGAAGGGTGGAAAAACAAAGGATAGGGTAACTCATGTACCAATATTTGTCCCCCCTTCGTCTATACACCCATATGTGGGCTTTCTTGATTATTGTTTCCCTTATACGATGGCATGCAACTTGGATCCTCTTCTAGTGCCCCCAATCCATTCCATCATTATATCACATTCAACACCTACCATTTGAGGGATGTACCATGGACTTATCACTCACTTGGAGGATGAAACCACCTAATAGGGCCCTCGATTAACCTCTTTCTTGTACCTGGGAACATCTATACATCTAAATCCCATTATGGAAGGGTGTGCTACTATGAAGTGTCCACTTGGTTCCATGATTCGTAATTTCATTTACTCAATTGCATTAATGAATTGTTGTGTTGGGATGTGAGGAGACACATCGGATCTTGTACAGGATTGCAGGTGGGTCTTCATTTGAGGTTTGGTCTCCTTATACGGTGTCCAATCAATCTAGAGAGTCTTAATGGCACCAGTAGTGTGAAGGTTGATAACCATGGGCCTCCACTATGGCAGAGAGAAGATGGCCACATGTGATCCTCTAGCACCATTAATTGCTTTCTCATGTCCCATTTATTCGATATACGACTTTCTATTTCATTGTAGCAATATTCTTTCTCCATTTTCATCGATACATTCGATTGAGTTGTTGAAGAAATCGACTTTGGTACAATGTCTTGCCAACCAATCCATGCTAATTAGTACATCATATGACCATAATGGTAGCAAGTTCCATATATGTGCATATCTTCCGTATATGCACAACTTCGTATATGTGCATATCTTTTGTATTTTCCATGAGGTGTAAATAATAAAGGATGACATATATCGCTTCAAAAACAATACTTTCGATCATATTAGATTCAAATTTAAATTATGCATGTTAATATCACTTTGAGAAATCATGGGGTTAACCTTCACACTAGGATCCATGAGATTATGAGAATAGTCAAAGTGGAAATGGGTAGTAGAGGAAGGAAATAAGCTATTTGCAGGATACAATCTACTAATTTATTGGTATTGATAGGAACTTTAACTATTCAATTGTGTATTAGTGCTATGTGAACCTACCAATGAAACAATAAAACCATTTTTTTTTGGAGAAGACGATTGGAGAATGTTGTTAGAATCAATCAATTAATTTAGTTTCAAATGTTTTAGTTAGAATGACACAATCTCACCTAAACACTTTTAAACCTAACACACTTTATGCATATATGAGATCTTCCACACATACACAACTTCCATATAAGTGCATATACGGAAGTTGTGCATATACAAAATATATGCACATATATGGAAGCTGCACATATACAAATTATGCGCAACTTCTACATATGCGCATATATGGAAGTTGTGTATATACAATAGATGTGCATACATAGAAGATGCACATATACGAAAGTTGCACATATACAAAAGATATGTGCATAATCAAAGTTGCACATATATAGAGGATGCATATATATGAAGGTTGAAGTTGTGTACAACTTTTGTATATGCACATATATGGAAGTTGCGCATATATGAAAGTTGCGTATATACAAAAGTTGTGCATATCTTCCATACATGAAAATTTTTCATATATATCTTCCGTATATGCACAACTTTCGTATATGGGTATTTCTTCTGTATATATGTAACTTCCGTATATGCACATATCTTCTATATATGTGCAACTTCCATATATGCACATATAAAGAAGTTGAGCATATACAAAAGTTGTGTGCAATTTCCGTAATATGAATATACACTAGTCTCCATATATACATAATTTCTGTATATAAGAATCTATTGTATAGGTACAACTTCCAGCTATACACATATATGGAAGAATCACATATACGAAAGACATGCGCATATATGAAAGATGGCATATTTGACTCATATCTTTTGTATGTGCGCAACTTCCATACATGCACATATACTTTGTATATGCACACTTCCATATATGTGGATATACAAAAGTTGAGCATATTTTCATATACAGAAGTTGTGAAAATTCAGAGGCTACGTATATATAGTTGAGTTGTGCAAAATTTTTGCATGTGCGTAACTTCCATATATGCACATAAATGGAAGGTTCACATATATGGTAAATGCACATATAAAATGTTGCACATATACATAATTTATATGCAACTTCAACCATTGTATATGCGCAACATATGTATATGTGCAAATTATGTATATCCGCAATTTCTACATATGTGGAACTTCCGTATATGCGCATATTCATTTGTGCATAGATGTGCAAATATACAAAATATGTGCATATACAGAAGTTGTGCCTATACAAAGGCTAAATTTCTACACAAATTTCATATATGTGCATATCTTTCATATATGCACAACTTTCATATATGCACATACCTCCTGTATATGCACAACTTCTATATATGTTCACATCTTTTGTATATGCACATATATAACACTGTAAGACTCTCCAAGAATAAAAAATTATCACTGAGTTAATAGAGATTCATACATATCTTGTTATATGTGTTAATTATTTCAAGTCATAGGTCAACCTTTTGTATTATTGTAACTAAAGTTAGCACTAAGGTCTATTAACATAGGAATATATTGGTTAAAACCATACTATCTATCTCAACCATAATGGATTGATGCTCTACCTAGAATCCTTCCAAAGTTGCATTGTAATGTACCTGAAACTCTGAGCTCAATCTGCAAGCAACAGATCTCAGTATACATACATATTAATCTGCTTGACTTCTAACATGCTGAACTACCAAAATAGAAACTCTGTTTTTTCTTAGACATAAAACTGGTTTCTTCCTTGTTTCATACCGGCGCAGCACATTCCATTCTTTTACCCCCGCATAATAGATAACAACCACTTGTATTAAACAAAGACTAACTAACAAACATGATTATCTGAATGAAAGAATAACTAAAAACGTTGGTTTAACACAGCTTCAGGCATATAAAAACTTCGGTATATAATCATTAAAAAAATATCACTATCTACCGACCTACGAGCCTATTCCAGACTATCACATACAATTACACAATGCGCCTTTCATCTGTAGAATTCCTTCTACATTTCATTTTCGATATGCTACTTCGAAACTTTTCCAACCAAATCCCTATCCATATCTACATGCAATTACTATTAATGGGATGACAGAAGACAGCCCATAAGCTAGTTGTACCATGGCTTCGTTGTTCTCGAGATGCTCTGAATCTCTCTTCCATATGAAGATAATGATAAACGAATGTAACTTTGGTATCTTCGCCATGGACGCTCTTATTCGCTGCCTCCCTTGAACAGAGGAAGAATGTGCGGGAACCCGAGTCCTCGACCTTATCACCTGGATTTAAACAAGATTTCATGCGATCTGAATCAAGATTGCCCACGAGGAATTGGCATTGATATGCTCCAAGGTATTAACTATCAGAGATCTTCAGTTTACAAATAATTGCCACCAGAATCGCCCCTTCTTTAGCTTCTGCTATAATAATTACCGAATATGAGTGGCGGTAAGGATTTGTTTTGATGCTGTTATAGATTCCATAGCCAGTTCTTCTACGTAGAATCCCCTCGTTGGTTACAATTTGTCTATATATTTTCCACTAATTACTCTAACAGATAGATAAGGTAATCTTCCATAAATTTATTCCAACAAAAATATTTTGATGCGCCTAACAAATCTTATCACTAAATGGAGAGATTTCACTTATTACAATAACAAACTAATTATGAAATCGACTTTCATAGTAATACTAAAATCAACAGCAAATGAAATCCAATTTATCAAGCCACAACATGCGGGAAATTTCCCACATTGCTGGCCCGTCCCGATGCTCCTGCATCAGACTCCCGGAGAAGAAAAGATTGGTTCTTTAAACTTTCAAGATTTATGCCATATTTCTACAATTCAGTTGTTGTCAACCAACTGGAATCTTCCATTGGCTTCTCTTTCCACTTAACAAGATACTGAAAATATGTCTGCCCTCGAGTTTTCTTGGATATCCTCTGATCTAAAATAGATTCAACTTCTTTCTTGAATGTTTTTGGTACCTGTTCTTTCCAATCCACAGTTTGAAATTCATCACCTGTAGCTTCAGTCTGCAATTCTGTTTCTACCTCTCTGAATGGATACAAGTCTGCAATATTAAAAATGGGAGATATTCTGATCCCTTCCGACAACTCAATCTCATATGCATTGGCTGAAAATTTCATTTTGATTTTACATGGCCCTATCTTCTTCAGTTTCAGCTTATTGTAAGTTTTTGTAGGAAATATCTCTTTTCTCAAATATGCCATGACCAAATCTCCTACCTGAAACTCTTTTTCTCTCCTTCTCAAATCTGCTCTCTGCTTGTATCTCTTGCTGCTTTCTTGTAGTTTACCTTTAACCTCTTCCTGTAGCTTCTGCATTTGTTCAGCAAAATCTTCAGCACTTGCACTTCTAGCTTCCTGTTTCCCCAAGTCTCTTAGCTCATATACTCCTCTCGGATGCATTCCAAAGACAATCTGAAATGGACTCATTCCAGTGCTTCGGTTTGGTGTGTCATTGTAAGAAAATTCAGCTTGAGATAATGCCAAATCCCAGTGTTTGGGATTCTGATGTACCAAACTTCTTAATATATTCCCCAAACTTCTGTTTACAACTTCAGTTTGACCATTTGTTTGAGGATGGTAAGCTGAACTAAAACTGAGTTTAGTTCCCAGTTTCTTCCAAAGTGTCCTCCAGAAATGCCCTACAAATTTAGTGTCTCGATTTGATACAATACTTACAGGCAAACCATGCAATCTTACAATCTCTGAAAAGAACAAATTTACTATGTGTGTGGCATCATTAGTCTTCTTACAAGTAATAAAATGAGCCATTTTAGAAAATCTGTCTACAACAACATAAATAGAATTGTTTCCTCTCTGAGTTTTTGGCAAACCCAAAACAAAGTCCATACTCACTGCATCCCATGGTCGATCTGGTATGGGCAATGGATGATATAGTCCGGTATTTTGACTCCTTCCTTTGGCATACTAACATACCCTGCATTTCTCAACAAACTTTTTAACATCAGTTTGCATTTTAGGCCAATAATAAAAAGCATTCACCTGAGCAAAAGTTTTGTCTTGTCCAAAATGACCAGAAAATCCTCCACTATGCTTCTCTCTAATGATGTTCTCTCTCATGGAACGTTTAGGAATGCATAGTTTGTTGCTTTTAAATAACATGCCTCCTTGAACAAGGTAATCCATCCATTGACTTCTGTTATTGCTCACCGGATTCTGCACTGTTGTGTAGACGTCTTTAAAATCCTCATCATCCTTGTACATTTTTATCATTTCATCAAAACCTACAACACCCACTTTGAATTCTTGCAAAAGAAAACTTACTCTACTCAATGCATCTGCCACTTTGTTAGACTTACCACTTTTATGCTTTATTACAAAAGTGAAACTTTGCAGAAATTCCACCCACTTGGCGTGCTTTTGATTTAGCTTTGGCTGATTATTAATAAACTGTAAAGCATGGTTGTCTGAATATAAGATGAACTCCTTCGGTAGCAAGTAATGCCTCCACTTTCTTAATGCCTGCACAATAGCGTAAAATTCTTTATCATAAGAAGAATATTTTTTCTTTGCATCATTTAACTTCTCGCTGAAATATGCTATCGGCCTTTTCCCTTGGTTTAGCACCGCACCGACTGCTTCTCCACTTGCATCGGTTTCCACTTGAAAGACTTTCTCGAAATTTGGTAAGGCTAGAATAGGCTTTTCTGTTATCTTTCTTTTCAACAAATTAAAATTCCTATCAACTGCTTCTGTCCATCGAAATGGCTGATTGACCTCCTTGATTGTCTCAAGGATTGGTGCACAAAATTGACTAAATCCCTTTATAAATTTTCGGTAGAAACTAGCAAGTCCATGGAAACTTCTTACCTCAAAGACACTCCTGGGAGTAGGCTAGTTTTTGATTGCTTGTACCTTTTCCGGATCCATTTTCAAACCGTCTCTGGAAATCACAAATCCCAAATATACCAGCTCCTCTTTCATAAAACTACATTTCTTCAGACTGATTAGTAGTTTCTCTTTCTGCAGAGTTTTCAAAACTAACTTCAAGTGTTCCAAATGCTCCTCTTTACTTTTGCTGAAAACTAGGATATCATCAAGGTAAACAACAACAAATTTACCTATGTATTCTTTTAGAACCTCATTCATTAGTCTCATGAATGTGTTGGGCGCATTAGTGAGCCCAAAAGGCATCACTAACCACTCATACAATCCACTGTTGGTTTTGAAAGCGGTTTTCCACTGATCGCCTTCCCGAATTCTGATATGATGATACCCCCTTTTCAGATCTATCTTAGTAAAGTACCTGGATCCACTTAAACAATCCATTAAATCATCCATCCTAGGCAAAGGAAATCTATACCTGACTGTTATCTTGTTGATAGCTCTGGAATCGGTGCACATGCGCAATTCTCCTCCCTTTTTCGGACTAAGCACCGTTGGCACAACACACGGACTCAGACTTTATCGAATCAGCCCCTTGTCCATTAGTTCTTGAACCTCTCTTTCCACTTCTGCATTTTCCTGAGGAGTTAGTCTATATGCAGCTTTATTAGGTAGACTTGCTCCTGGTATTAAGTCAATATGGTGACTTATACTTCTAATCAGTGGTAATTCATTTGGTAATTCATCCACAATGATATCCATGTAACTATTTAACACAGATTGAATTTCTTCAGGCAAATCATGTAAATTTGTGGAGGTTAAAATTACCTTTGGCCTTCCCACGATAGCGAAATGCATCTCTGCGATTTTATCCACCTCTTGTAGAAATTCTTTGCCACTGATAAGCATAATATTATTTTCAGGCAGCTCTTTATCAGCATCATTCTTCACTGGCAGCAACATATGCTTAAATCCATCCTTTTCTATGGTGTATGTATTTCTTCTTCCATCATGAATCGCCTTTCGGTCAAATTGCCATGGTCTCCCCAATAACAGGTGACATACGTCCATGGGCATTATGTCACATAAAATCACATCTCTGTATGTACCAATCTGCATTTCCACATTACACTGTTCTGTCACGATGACTTGATGACCCTTCTGAAGCCAAGATACTTTGTAAGGTACAGGATGTGCTCTCTTTGTTAACCCAAGATTTTCCACCATTTCTGTAGACACAAGATTGTTAGTACTCCCACTATCAATTATAACCTTACAACACTTACCCTTCGATTTGCATGTAGTTCTGAACAAATTCTTTCTTTGCGCAGGTTCTCCAATCTCCTTTTCTGATCTCAACAAAGTCCTTCTAAGCAGCAATGATTCACCTTCCTCCGATGGCTCTTCCTTCTCTACAAGTCGAGGTGGTTCCACCTTTGCCTCAGCCACATTTGCACCCCTCTGGCTTGCTGATTTGTTATGAGGATAGTCCCGCGACATATGTCCCCATTCTCCACAGGTATAACACCTAACATCTCTTCCCTGCCCTCTTCCTCTGGGTGCGAATCTCCCTCTACTAGAGTCACCCATTTGTGGTGATCTGATGCTTGAACTTCCTGCTTCAAACTGATGTTGTGTTCCTCTGGATCTGACTGATCCTCTACCTCTTGCTGAGCTCTTTCCTTTGTTTCTTTGACTCTGTTTCCGCAATATTTTCTCCTTTGCTTTCAAACTTGCTTGATAGGCATCTTCAATAGTTTTCAAACTTAACAGGCTAATCTCGTCTTGGATCTCATACCTTAGCCCATTAACATATCTGGATACTTTCTCCAGATCATCTTCTACATGCCCTGTTCTGATGCTTAACCTGTAAAATTCTTCAGTATATTCTTTAATAGACATTCCTTTCTGCTTCAAATTTTGCATCTGCTTAAAAAGATTCAAATGATAGTCTTTAGGCAAAAACTTGGCTTTCAGTTTGCTTACCATTTTATCCCACTGCTTGATCTTAGATTTCCCCTTTCGCATTCTTGATGTCTGTAACTCGTCCCACCAGATGGCTGCATGGCCCTTCAGTCTAGTGACTGCAAAATTCACTCTCGTATTCTCCTCAACCTCTTCATAATCGAAATATTGATCTATGGATCTAATCCAATCCATGAGCTCTTCTACATTCAAACTCCCTTCATACATAGGAATTTCTATCTTGGGTTTGCTTCCAACTTTTGCCAGCATCTTGAGGACTTTGGCAGTTTCATTTTCTTCTCCTGCTTTGACCTCTTCATCAGATTCTTCTGAAAAACTCTCAGTTCTCTCATTAGGTGCTCTTCTCTGAGTTGTTTCCATTGTCTCCATTCGTTCACGCAGTCTCTGCACTTCTTCTATCAGGACTGCATTTGGTTCTGGTCTTCCTCGACCAATTCCTCGCCTTGGCCGCATCTTGGCTGCAACCACCTGTATCTTTTGGCTCCGATACCAAAAAAATAATGTACCTGAAACTCTGAGCTCAATCTGCAAGCAACAGATCTCAGTATACATACATATTAATCTGCTTGACTTCTAACATGTTGAACTACCAAAATAGAAACTCTGTTTTTTCTTAGACATAAAACTGGTTTCTTCCTTGTTTCATACCGGCGCAGCACATTCCATTCTTTTACCCTCGCATAATAGATAAAAACCACTTGTATTAAACAAAGAATAACTAACAGACATGATTATCTGAATGAAAGAATAACTAAAAACGCTGGTTTAACACAACTTCAGGCATATAAAAACTTCGGTATATAATCATTAAAAAAATATCACTATCTACCGACCTACGAGCCTATTCCAGACTATCACATACAATTACACAATGCGCCTTTCATCTGTAGAATTCCTTCTACATTTCATTTTCGATATGCTACTTTGAAACTTTTCCAACCAAATCCCTATCCATATTTACACGCAATTACTATTAACGGGATGACATAAGACAACCCATAAGCTAGTTGTACCACGGCTCCGTTATTCTCGAGATGCTCTGAATCTCTCTTCCATATGAAGATAATGATAAACGGCTGTAACTGCGGTATCTCCGCCATGGACGCTCTTATTCACTGCCTCCCTTGAACAGAGGAAGAATGTGCGGGAACCCGAGTCCTCGACCTTATCACCTGGATTTAAACAAGATTTCGTGCGATCTGAATCAAGATTGCCCACAAGGAATTGGCGTTGATACGCTCCAAGGTATTAACTGTCAGAGATCTTCAGTTTACAAATAATTGCCACTAGAATCGCCCAATGGATTAGCATCTCCTGCACTCTTCATGCCCTTCTCACAACAAAATTTCACCAACCAAAGTCTTAAACAGGAAACTGAAACTTTAACTAGCCTAAAATACTCACAAAGCATAGCTGAAATTTAAAGAGAGAGCCCTCTCTGATTATAGATAGACTAGGATCTATAATCCAAAGGTTGGTTAGTGGTTACCCCGGCCGT
>APFE030883353.1:70312-94221 GCA_000404065.3 Pinus taeda
TAGCTCAGGATTTGTCCATGGAGACACCCTGATCTCAATCTAATTTCACTATAAATGTTTTCATAACTTTCAGCTGTTTAAATTGGAATTCTTGATTGCTCCAATAAGCTCTGAATACCTCGCATTCACTATTTGGTAATTCATTTATGATACTAAGTAGGGATTGTTGTTCAAATTGATATCACACTGTCGGTAACTCCATATCCCATTGTTTCACTCACTAAATCGGAAAATTATATTAACAATAGCCATCTAGCCTTGCAGCAAAACTTTCTCCATCACAGGCACCAGAAATATCTCACTTTTCCGACTCTGACTCCATATGCCCAATGGATTAGCATCTCTTGCACTCTTCATGCCCTTCTCGCAACAAAAGTTCACCAACCAAAGTCTTAAACAGGAAACTGAAACTTTAACTAGCCTAAAATACTCACAAAGCATAGCTGAAATTTAAAGAGAGAGCCCTCTCTGATTATAGATAGGCTAGGATATATAATCCAAAGGTTGGTTAGTGGTTACCCCGGCTGTATTCCCTTGGGAGTGATAGGGAACAACCTGGGTGTTAACAGGTTACATACATGATAGATGCGAGTTGATTAGTGTAGTCATATGCACATGTGTCAGATAGTCATGAATGATAGTAACCTGGGGTTTTATGCAGTATTATCTTTGTTTTATGTTAAGATAACTTCATGATTATGTTATACGTTGTTGATGAGTATGTTATAGGTTAACTTGTTTTTGTTATATGATAGTTAGCTTGATGATTAGGTTATATGTTGTTAATGAGTGTGATATATGACTTGTTGTTGTTATATGCTAGTAACTTGATGATTAGGGTTACTACATTAAGATCTTGATGTTATATGTATCACACTAAGTTGGATTGGTCTATGCAAATGGTTAGGGTTATGAAATTTAGGTATGAATTAATATGTTGTAATCTTATGGTATGTTAATTTACGTTGATTATGCAGATATGATTATTATGTATGAATGATAAATGTTTATGAGCTTATGATGTGAACACATTAGCTTGTGAGTAATATGGATATCATGACCTTATTTATGTTTTAGTTGATATTTTGTAAGAATATATCATGCTAATCAGGATTGATTGTGTAGACAAGATAGCTTCCCCTGAGATACATTAAGGTATGAGTTTTCTTGTGTTGTATATTTGGTCTTTGAATGTTTGGTGTCTATTATGTCGTGTAGTTGATTTATTTAACAGGGTATGTTTGCAAGTTGGTTGAATGTTTTCTGAATTACATAATATGAGTATGTGTTCAAATGGTTTATTTCAAATTGATAGATATGATTGTCTTGATATTTGGAACATGTGGTTGACATGTTTAAACAGTTTCAAGAAACATGCTTGGTATTCATGTGACACGGTAACAATTGATCATGTGTTTATATAACTAACCATTGGGTGATGTGACAGTACATAGTAAGCCTTGATTGTAACAAGGTAAAAAGGTAAAAGAAAGGAATTGGACAAGAATTCCTTTGGTTATGTTTGGAAACCCTAATTACAAACAAATGAGTGCTTTGCATACAGGAAGCCTTTTTAACCTTAATATTGTTTGAAATTATGTGGATATGTGCTAGATTCATGAACTCGTATTTGACAGACATATTAGCTAGTTTCTAGTTATAGGTGGATCTATCAAGGGAATTGGAGTCCCTTAAGAGATGATGATCTTCAATTTATCCAAGACAAAGAATTAAAGGTATTACAGACTCATGTGCATGGAAGTGCCTATCTTACTTTATGCAACAGATCGATAAGATTGCAAAATACACAGACAGTGAAGCAGTTAGAGAAAACATAACAGGCAAACATGTAAACACAACAAGTTTAATAAGGAGTTCACCCAATGCTCCTGGGCTATGTCTCTTGGTCCAGCCTTCAGTGGTGGCCTCTCTATTATGTTTTCAAAGCAGAGTTTTACAACAGTCAGCTCAATTTGAGTTTCACTCAACAGATATAAATCAGTAGGACTGGACTTGGATCCCCCAAGTCTCTGGAGTACACAGACTCTCCTTATTGAAACTAGACCTCTATTGGTCATAGTAGTATGAGCCCAATCTGAGACTCATACATGACAGGCATGTATAAAGGAGTTTTCTTGAAACTCTCAAGCCTTATCTGGATTACACAAACTCTCTGACTCTCTCTGGCTCTGTCTCGATGCTACCTTTGCTTTGCAGGTTAGCTCGACTTACTTTCTCTATTCTCTGCTCTTAGCTTTCTTACTCGCTTTTCTCATTGCTTGCATTGCTTCTCTCAGTTCATGGCTTTAAAGCCAATTTTCTTTTTGACTATTTGTTTCTACTTCTTGGCACTCTGGTTCTCCTACCTCTGTCCATTTGAATTCCCCTATTCTGCATCATCATCATTGTGTAACGCTTCACAAGGAGGTGGCCACCTATTTCATAATGAACTGAGTGTTAATTCTCTTGGAAATGCTTGAACTGCCATTATTTCCATTTAACTCCCAGATTTCCTGCGAACATGATTCCTTTGCCAACTCATCGTTCATGTTGGAATTCAAACCTTTTTACAAATCAGCCTATTTACCCCATTCAATCCAGTCATCTGTCGGATTGTATGTCCGCTGTCGATCTAGAGCCTCCAGATCCTACGGTCTCCATCCATATCGGGCGGGTAAGTTGCATGACGTTTACCTGTCCGATGTGAGTGGTTTTCTCTCTCTTTCGCCGGACGTGTGGTACCAAGTGTGTGGCATTGGGCGGGACTCAGTTGAAACTGCTTATTGCTCGAAGCCCTTCTGATATCCTGCTGGTTTCCATGTGGGACCCACCTCTGACGGAATTGGCGAATTTCGTACGGTTTTTGACTTTCCAGGTCCGGGTCGTTCGGGGATTTTTCTTCTCTGAGGGGTTTGCCTGACAATATGCGATTAGCAACTTGTCGTTGATCGCATATCAGAAATCTTCCTCGTTTCTCAAAAAGGCTTCCCATTTTGCTGTTTCATGGTAGCGTGCGTTACCATGGGCCAACGGTCGGCGCGCTTGATCGAGGGTCCTTGTTTCTTGGCGCTGCTCACAAATTACAACTGTTCAATGAGATTTCTGATAAGCTTGACCTTTGTAAGTCTTTGAAACTTTCGCATGAATTTTACAAAGTTATGAAAACTTAAAGAGTTCTTTAGGATCCAATTCGGATTAGATGGCATGAATGTGTCTAGTTGCAAGTAATGTGCTTGGAACAACAAGGTAAGGTAACCAATGTATTGTTATGTTTATTTATGCATTGAAAATTATGTGTTGATGATAGTATGCCGCAAGGGATTGCATGGAAAAGAGGATGCCATGAAATCTTGAAGAAGGTTCAGGTAGAGGTTTCCCTTGGAAGCGCTAGGAACTATGGGGATTGAGTTAAGACATATGTTGTCAGTCTTCTGCTTTTGGTCATTTGGTGATTTTTTTTCTTTATTGCTGTTTTTTTTTGCATCTTGTGCATGGCCATGCCACTTTGTTTGTGGTGTTGTATTGTTATTGGTTTTTTCTTGCTTGCTTCTTGGTATTTCCTTTTATGTTTTGAGAGCCTTGGGAATTGGTTGGGAAAAGAGAAAAGTTAGTGGAGCTTGGGGAGAGCTTAATGAAATCTAGTAGGAAATGTAAGACTCAGATGAAGCCGCTGCATGTATAAGGGAAGGATCAGATTTGGATCTATCAAAGACTGGCAAAGAACCATGACTGTATCAGGTTGGGACGAATCTCTAAAAATTCCAAAAACAGCGATCAAAAACACCCTGAACCAGTGGCAATGGCTGCCAGCATAGAACGACGAGGACCTCGGTCAAGGCGCACTGACCGAGGCCCATGGAGACTGCACAGGAGGTAAAAGTAGCCCCTGGGAGCCCAAGATAGGGAAAAGGAGGTGATTTTTGATGTGCGATTGTGCATCGCTGGGTGAACAGGGCCGAAATGGTGGAAGCCTGAGCACTTGGACGCATGGCGAACCGGAGAATTGCAGGTGGGGAAGGCAAAGAGCGCTAATCGTACAAGGTGGGACCTGCACTCTGGAACAGGCGGTATTGATCGAGGCGCCCTCAAACGGTAAACGATTTTGGAGAGAGTGGAGCAATCCCACTTAACGATCGACGCGTGGCGGCGAAGGTGAGAGAAAATTGCTGTTGATCGCGTGTTATCGGTCGAGCAACTCAACAGCATAGGAAACGCATATGACATTGGATCTGGGGGAGCCCAGATCGGATGGCTAAGATTGCGCCCGATGGAGGAAGCGGAATCGACGGGGAATTAAGTTGCGTTCTAAAGGGATTTGGAATCCATTTGACCGCCACGGTGGAGGAAGAATGCATCCATGATGTAACTGAAGAAACGAACCGATGAGCAGGCTGGCGCTATTTAGATGAGGACATGTGGCCACTGCCTGAGCATTCATGCTGACGCTGAACAGGGAACTTCAAGCACAGCTGTAGAAGGCGAATCGACAGAGGTGGAAGAGGAACCGAACAGGCATGGAAACGAATGGCTAAAAGCCATGAATAGAGACAGAATACACTGTCAAGTCGAAGTGAAGTCTGAGAGACGAAGGGAAAAGACCAGAATCCCGAGAGGAGGATGGAATACACAGAGAAGAAGGCAGTAAAGCAAGAGAAAAGCAGGATGAGACAGAGCGCCGAGCTGATGCAGCGGCAGCATTGAGCACCACTGAGCTTGAGAGATTCGAGCCACCCCATAGAGGGACCTGTTCGGGCTGAGCACCACGTTGGGCTCTGACCACTGTAGACAAGAAGGTCACAGAGCTGGTGGGAAGAAGAGACTGTGTACTCCAGTAGCTTGGGGAACCCAAGAACCACCCTGCCAAGCAAAACCTGCTTCAGGAGAGCTCACATTGAGTCGCTGCATTGTAATTCTTTGTTTAGAGACACAATAAAACAAGGCCACCACTGAAAGCTGGACCGGAGACGTAGCTTTGGAGAATAGGGTGAAATCCTTATTAAGTTTGCTTGTGTCTTTGTGGTTGTTTATTGTATTTCTTTGTTGTCTTTCCATATAAATGTCTATGTATTAGCAATCTGATCGATTCGTTGCTTAAATAACATAGAACACACACTGGCACATGAGTCTGTAATACCTTTTGTTTAATAAAACTTCAACTGATGTCACTCATAGGGTGATTATTAGATTAGGGAAGTTGAAGGCAATATTATTGTTGAGCCCTAAAACTACATCTCTCCTACACATTTTCCTAGACTTTTTCCCCTCACCAGTACCTCATAAGCTATCAAAGATCATTGCATATTGATTCTAAAAGAGAATTTAAGTGGTTTTCTAACTATGTTTTTGTGTTTGCTATTTAAATTAGATTTTTCTCATTAGCTGCAGAATGCAGCCACTTTCTGCAGCTGATTCAACTTTCCGTAGTTGTTTTTGTTAAACTCTAGGTTGCAGGTGTCATCAAGCAAAACAAGGAACGTGGGTAGTTGAGGAATGATCTGAACATGGATTAGGTCCTATTGGTTTAGCCAGATTCATTAAGGAAAGTCGTGGTCAATGGTGGTCAAATCGTGGTCAAACGAAGGAGTCCTACGGCAACAGGTCTCAGTTTTTCAACGTGTGAAGGGACCGAGGCCGTTCCTAGATCCCCGGGGTCATTTTGATAGCTGTAGACTACCTCCATGATGCAGATCCAAAAGCCGTCTTTTGATAGATTGAATGATCTCGACAACCATCATGCTAAACTCATGGACGCTATCTTTTTACGTGTCATATGTTGAAGTTGTTTCATAAGAAAACAATTATGTAATTTTCCCTATAAATAACGCATTTTCGAACACATAGAACTAGTTAGTTTTTGATGTCGTTTTGCTGTTAGTTAATATACTGTGCCGTGAATTGTCCTACTGTTGTAACGAGAGGAGTCTTCCTCTATTTTGCAATATAACAAGACTCTGTTTTACATGACTGTGTGAGCGTAATTCCAGACTGATAGCGTGTTGACCAAGGCTGTGCAGAGGGCCCCTGCACGCTGAGGTTTTGTTTTCCTTATTGCTATAAAGTTTTTATATGTCTTTTCCTTACTTCCTTTGCACATATTTCATAGTTATCCACCTGTGTATATTTCACTAGTTATGATATTAACATTTCATTCCTGTACATGATTTTTCAAACTTTGTATATTGTTGCTAACACTGATCAGTGTGTATGTTTCAGGATAGGCTAGGCCCAGGCATTTCAATACAATTTTTACAATAACTAGTGACATGAGATTAGCCTCTCTGCTGACTTTTCTTTTCTTAGCTTTTCAATTTCAGTTATGCTTTGATCTCAGTTTTATTCATTTGCTTTGTCAGTTAGTTTAGATATCAAATCCCTCATATCATTGACGTTATCTTCAGAGCCATAGCTTAGACTACTTGGCGAGCTATCATACTATGGATGATGTGATTTGATTTTAGCTTTATTTTTTCTGCAATTAGATATCAAATTCCTCATATCATTGACGTTATCTCCAGAGCCATATCTTAGACTACTAGGCGAGCTATCGAACTATGAATGATGTGATTTGATTTTAGCTTTATTTTTCTGCAATTAGATATCAAATTCCTCATATCATTGCGTTATCTCAAGAGCCATAGCTTAGACTACTTGGCGAGCTATCATACTATGAATGAAGTGAATTGATTTTACTTTTATTAGTTTGCATTTTTTGATTTGTTGAGTGCAATAGCTTAACTCATTTTTTTCTGTATTTATATAAGCAGCAGAGATAATGATTTCATGATCAGTAGTTCATTATATGTTTGATTTGAATAGCAACACATTTTCATTCTTGTTCAAGTATTAATTTCATCACTAGTATGTTTTAAGACCATCTGAAGTGTTAAGTTCTGGAAATCATTATAGAGGACATAATTGCCTTAAAATCTATACCCAAACTTGCCTTCTAAAGTATTCTTAAAACTCAGGAATAGGATTATCATTTGCATTAGGAGACAAACCAAGATAAAACCCCCCCAAAACAAGATAAAATTGATAAAAAGTAAGAAAGAGGTTGTCTTGCGCATATAGTGCACCACACTTCATCAGTTTACGAATCCCGGATTGATAATTAATGTAGCAATTTAGGACACACTAAATTGACTAAACATTTTGGCGTCGTTGTCGGGGAAGTGTAACTAGGTAGCCAATCTCTTAAAAAAAAAGGGAAAATTTGACAACTTCTTGAAATATGCTCTCCTCTTGCACCTAGCGTGATTTGGAGGATTAGAAAAGAGAGTTATCAGTTCAATAATTTCTTGATTATGCTCTTTTCTTGCACCTAGTGTGACTTGGAAGATCAAAAAGAGAATTATAGGCCCGACTTAAAAAATAAAAATAAAAATAAAAAAATGACATGTATAGAGCAAGAGATTCTAAGGGAAGGTTTATAGCTAGGGCCAAGATTTCGATTTTCACAACTCCAGCTACTTCAAGGCATAGACAAGATTCACCCCCATCTACTCCCAGCCTTAGGATTCCTAGAATTCAAGGTGCAGTAGCTGAATTAGAGGATTCTCCCACACTATCTACTAAATCTGATCTTGGAGAAGAACCTTTCTTACTTCTACAGGGGAACATATTGTAATCAAAGAAGTAGAATCACCTAAAGAAGAGGGAAAGGGAGAAACTCTCTCTCGTCCACCATTGATAGAAGAACCAGAAGACTCTGAGGAAACTACCATGACGGAGGAAGTAGTAAATGGATTTGGGGGTAGAGGTAGAGGAAGAGGAAATAATGGAGGCAACAATGGGGGAGGTGGAGGTAATAATGGGGGAAATAGGGAAGGAGATAACTCATTTGGATTCCCCATAGTTGATGAGGAAACCCATGCAACAATGAAAAACATCTCACCATCTGTCCTCCCAAACTTTTATGGGTTGCGAAGTGAGGATCCTGAAACATTTCTATTTGAGTTTGAAGTCTTGTGCCGAACCTATGACTATATGGAAGACTCTTAAAAACTCAAGCTGTTTCCTTCAACATTGAAAGGAGCCGCTTTGAAATGGTTCGTGGGATTGGTCGCTCAATCTATTAGGACTTGGAATGATATGAAACAAACATTTTTGGATAGATACCTGGACTATTGTATGCCCACCAATCATAAGGATGAGGTATTCAAAATGATGCAAAAAGAAGATGAAAACTTGGAGGATTTACTTGAAAGATTTCAATACAACTTAAAGAGAGCAAAACTGAGTAATTTAGATGAGGAAACCCTGAAAGCCCTTCTATTGAAAGCCATTAGAGATGAATGGATAGATATTTTAAACATGATGGGAAAGGGAGACATTTCTCAACTTCCACTTCATGACATAGCAGAACTATGTGTCCATCTCGAGGGGAAAATCTAAAACGGGAAAAGGGCCTAGAGATCCTTTTCTTATTAGAGCAAACAAATCTGCAACTGGATCAGTAAGTAGGGCAGAGATTGCCATATGCTTGATGAGTTCAAAACTGATATTCTAGGGAGCCTTAGTGAACAACTAGACACCCTTAAAATACAAAACAAGCAGAAAGCAGAAACTAATGCCTTGGCCATCTTTTCTCCAAAATGTAGGAATAAACATGCTCTAAGGGAATGCCCCTTGGATGCAAAAGTTGTAGAAACATGTATGATTTTCTTAGGAAGTCATGAGACCAAGGATTTTCCTTCAATTCCTGGGCTCAAAGCTGTCCTTCAAGAAGATCCAAATTCAGTAGAGTCCCTTTGTTTTGTTTCAAGAAGACCTTGGCAGGGGCAAAAAAATCAAGGATTTAACAACCCTGTGAACTTTCAGCGCCCGCCAAATTGGAATTCTTGGCAACAACCTTGGCCCCAACCTCAAAATTCATATCAATCATGGGCACAAGGGATGCAAAATCCTTATGGGATATTTTCTCAATTTTATCAATATCCTCCATCTTTTCAAAATCAACAAAATCCACAACTTCCAAATCAAAACCTACAACTTTCATTGCCATTTCCACAACAACAACCTTCTCAACAAAATCCAAATCCTCAACTCTTTCTTCCATTTCAACAAAAGACAAATCAACTACTAGCTCATCCATTGCCAAATCCTAACAACAAAAATCCTCATAATGCTTACATGGTAGAAGGACAACAATTTCCTACCTATATGATTGTTCCTCTTAATGATGTTCAACTCAAATCTGGTAGAGAATTAGAAAAACCTTCTATAGATATTCAAGAGCAAGGTACTTCTGAGGGGGATTCTCTTAAAGTCAATAAAGGTTCTGAGGAAGCATTTCTTCAAAACCCAATCATTCAAAAAGGAAAAGAAAAAGAGTCAACCCCTAAAACTCCTATAGTTGAGCAACCTGCATCTTCATCCACACCTCCTTTCCTTGAAAGATTACAAATTGACAAAGGGGTGGAAAAACAAATCTTGTTTCCTGACTATGATTTTCTAGATGAATTAAAGAATGTCTGTATCAAGATTTCCTTGTTACAAGCCATTAGAGTAATTCCTATTTTAGCAAAAACAATAAAGGAGTTGAGTCTCAAAAGACCAGGAAGGAAACCAAGAGATACAAGAATAATCCACCTGGTAGGAAAAATTGCAGATATCATAATGGGAAAAATTACCATGCAGAAGTATGTAGATCCAGGAAGTCCAATTGTCAAGACACATATAAATGGGATAGAAATTCCAAACACTTTGATTGACTTAGGGGCTGCTATCAACATTATGAGTAGACAGACTATGGAACAGCTTAAACTTCCTAATCTTCTTTTTACACCCACCTTACTACAACTTGCAGACATATCAATAATCAAACTAGATGGTGTACTAGAAGATATTTCAGTCTCCTTAGATTCTTGGGAATATCTAGTAGATTTCATGATTTTGACTCCCAAGAGTAATTTAGGAGGGCATCCACTCTCTTAGGAAGACCTTGGCTAGCCACAGCTGATGCTTTCATTAGTTGTAGATCTGGGGATATGTACATTTCTAATGGTAGTTCGACAAAGAAATTCAATTTGTATCCTCCAGCAAAAGAAATTACAGAAGTAGGAGACAATGAATGGGTCGATGATGAAGACATTATACAACTTGTCTTTCCTGTTTCTGAAATTAGTGAAGATAGTCAAATTTTGAACACATTAGAAAATTTTGAAACATCTTCAGAATATGACCACACACAATTTTAGTTAGATTATGACATTGAGTATTTATCATCAAGACAAATGTCTCTTTACTCTATGGAAGATTTTGGTAGTTCTACCATTGAGATTTTTCTAGGTAAAACATTGAATATCAACAAAAATTTGGAAAAGTCACAACAGGAAGAACTAACCAAAATCTTGAAAAAACATTCTACTGCATTTGCATGGGAGTATACTGATATGAAAGGTATTGACCCTAAGACTTACATCCATCATATCTATATTGAGGAAAACAGTAGACCAATCAGACAACCTCAGAGAAGGATGAATCCAAATCTTAGGGAGATAGTGAAAGAAGAGCTCCAAAAACTACTCAATGTAAACTTCATTTATCCAATTTCAGATAGCAGATGGGTTTCTCCTTTGGTTGTATTACCCAAAAAGAATGGTAAATGGAGGGTATGCATTGATTACAGGGAATTGAATAAAGCAAATTTAAAGGATCACTTTCCTTTGCCCTTTATCGATCAAGTATTAGATACATTAGCAGGTAAAAGGTACTCTTCATTTTTGGATGGTTTTAGTGGTTATAATCAAATTCAGGTAGCACCTGAAGATCAGGATAAGACCACATTTACCTGTCCATGGGGAAACTTTTCTTATTGAGTGCTTCCTTTTGGATTATGTAATGCACCCACAACATTCCAAAGAGCAGTACTAGGAATTTTTTCTTATCTAATCCATGATTGTGTATAGGTATATATGGATGACTTTATAATTTATGGTGATTCGTTTGAAGAGGCATTAGAAAACTTGGAAAAAGTCCTTATAAGATGTAAAGAAACAAACCTTTCATTAAGCCATGAACAATGCTTTATGATGTTTACTGAAGGTATTGTTTTAGGACATCATATTTCAGGGGATGGGATTAAAGTTGATAGATCAAAAGTTGAAGTCATCTCCAAGTTACCTATTCCAAATTGTCAAAAAGATGTTAGAAGTTTTCTGGGATTTACTGGATATTACAGGAGATTTATAGAAAACTTCACCAAAATAGCATCTCCACTCTTCAAACTTCTTACAAAAGACTTTGAATTCAAATGGGATCCTGATTGCCAATCAACATTTGAAACTTTGAAAACAAGAATATCTGAAGCGCCTACCTTGAGAGGACCAAATTGGAAACTTCCTTTCCATATTTCTACAGATGCTTCAGATACAGCTCTAGGAGCTGTGTTGGGACAAAAAGATTTAGTTCCTTATGCCATTTACTATACCAGTAAAAATTTAACTCCCACTGAGTTGAACTAACGGACTGAAAAAGGTTCTAGTATTGTACATGCAATCATAAGTTCAAACATTATATAACAGGCTATGAAAAACTTTTTTTTCATCTGATCATTCTGCAATTAGATATCTAATGAACAAACCCATTACTAATGGCAGAGTTACAAGGTGGCTCTTACTTTTACAGGAATTCAATATTATTGTGTTAGATAGACTAGGGAAACAAAACACAGTAGCTGATTTCTTGTCTAGGATTAAGAATACTAAAGAAGATTCTCCTGTAGAGGATAAATTTCCTGATGAATATTTATTTGCAATAACTACTAAGACTCCTTGTTATGTAGATATAGCTAACTATTTGGTTATAGGGAAACTACCTCCACATTTATTTCCTAGTGAAAGAAGAAATATTATTCAAGAGAGTTCAAAATATTCATGGATTTCTAACGAATTGTCTAAAACAGGGGCCAGACTTTGTGATTAGAAGATGTGTTAGGGAAGATGAAATGCTTGATATTCTCAAAGCATGTCATGATGAACCATGCGGCAGACACTTTGTTGACAAAAGGATAGTCTATAAAATCCTATGTTTAGGATATTATTGGCCATCCCTCTTCAAAGATGCAAAACAATATGTCAAAAGGTGTGACAGCTACCAAAGAGTAGGGAAACCTACCCTTTCAAATAAAATGCCATTGCAGCCACAGGTACTCATTGAACCCTTTGAAAAATGGGCTTTAGACTTCATTGGACCTATTAACCCACCATCTAAACAAAGAAAGGATATATTGGTATGTACTAATTATGTCACTAAATGGGTAGAAGCCAAAGCATTATTTTCTGCTACTGAGCATTTAGTTATTAGTTTTCTTTATGAGGATATTTTTACTCGCTTTGGTGTTCCAAGAGAAATTGTGACAGATTAGGGAGGTCAATTCACATCCAACCTGGTGGAGAAGCTAATGGAAGAATACATAGTCAAGCACAGAAAATATAATCCTTACCATCCACAAGCAAATGGTCAAGTGGAGTCTACAAACAAAGTTTTTGAAGGCATCATTACCAAGACTGTTCATCTACATAGAAGAGATTGGGCAGAAAGGCTTCCTGAAGCCTTATGGGCCTACAGAACTACATAGAGGAATACAACATGATATTCTCCCTATGAAGTTGTTTATGCGAAAGAAGTCCTGCTCCCCATTGAGTTCCAAGTTAAAACTTTCAAGATAGCAGTTCAGTTGGGAATGGATCTATCAGAAGCCCAAAAGCATAGAATGGAGCAGTTGAATGAACTAGATGAGATTAGAAAGGAACCAATCCTAAGAACTGATCTAGTTCAATATCAAAGAGCTAAGTGGCATGACAAATACATTAAGGAGAAAAAGTTTCAAGAAGGAGATTGGGCATTGCTATTTGATTCCAAGTTTAAAGATTTTAAAGGTAAATTTCAGACTCATTGGCTTGGGCCATATGAGATTGACAAAGTCTTTAGCAATGGAGCGATAAGAATCAAAACCATTGATGAAAATCAAACTCCTCTCATTGTGAATGGCCACAGATTAAAGATCTATCATAAGCCACTCTCAAAGGAGGAATTTTCCAAAATCTTTCAAGATAGTTCTGCAATGAGGCTGGTGAAGAAGAATCCTTTTTATCCACCAGCCTAGTCCTTGTTCTTTTTTTGTTAAAAAAAGAAAAAAAAAAAAACTTTGTATAATCCTGAAAACCAATCACTGATTGGCAGTCTTATACAGAAAATACAGGGCGAAAATCAGAACTTTCTGACACCCTATATTTTCCAAAAAAAAAAGTCTCTCTCATTTCATAGTCTCATGTCACTTCACTTCATCTCACTCCACTTCGCTTCATTTTACTTCACTTCACTTCATCTCATTTCATTTTATCATCATATTCCACCAATAAAAGTCTTTTCATGACTAGTTTTCATTCACTCAGTCATCATTCATCCATCTCCATTCAGTCATATGTCCACTGTGTCAGTTTCCACAACTACAAACTGATTTCGCAGCTAACACTCTGTTATTCAGCACTGATAGTCAGATGTTAGCCAAATAATAATGGGAACCAAATGCAGGTATGACAAAGGAAAATATGTTGAAGATATAAAGCACCTAAAGCACTAGCAGGAAGCAGCTATTCAAAGGTTAATTGACGGAAGTGGCAAAAATTCCAAGGTATGAGTAAGATTCATTTCAAATAGCATTTTAAAGCACATTCTATATAGTTATGAAACCACGGCTCCATTATATGTAATGATTAGCATTGATAGCTTCCATAACCGCTCCGCAACCTTTACATGATTCCTCCACGAACCTTGCATTATTTTTTAAACGATCTTATGATCATCCTCTGAATTTAACTCGTGTTTATTGGTACGTTGGCATTCCACCTGCCAAACCGGGTAATTATGAGGACGTAATCTATTTGATCACGGCTCTTCCCCGCTGCACAAATCCGCAGCCATTTTGAAAACATACTCACACCTATTCCGCAACCTTCTATCTCAAAAGCCGAGTTCACTCTATTCCCATACTATTCCGTTTGTCATTTCTGGCCTGTTTACATCCCCGAGAACTCATTCTCATTACTTGTTCTCTGCTCTTTCGTTTACGACTACTGGTTTTTCTCCATAAATCTTTTCCATTCCCCGCTAACACAGTCGTTTCACCTCCGTCCATCCGTTACTCACGCAGACGTATTTTAAGGTAGGGGAAAGGAATGGGTCTTTTGTTAAGAGCAGAACCGGAAGGGCCCAAATTCATGGGGGGGTATCCGCAATTGAAAAGCATACTAAGGAAGGCATGGTGGCTACAGTTCATCCAGAAATTCAGAAGCTACAATAAAGAAATTATGAAGACTTTTGCGAGGTCTTTTAATGGCGTTGAAGTTCAGGTTGGAGACCTTAAATTTTCTGTCACAGAGGCATTTATCGCAGCCGCAACGGAACTTCCATAGGAGGGGGAACGGTGGTTCAAAAATAAAAGCTTTGACGAGAGGGCCTGGAGGGTTATCCTACGCAATCCAGGTATGGATATAACCATTTTCAAACGTGGAATCCCCGTCTCTGCTTTTGAAGAAAAGTGGGCTAATCTATTATTGATAATCCAGAAGTTTATTACATGTGAAGGACGATTTGGGTCCATGTATATGTACCACACCCAACCTAATATAGCCCAGGAAGCTCTAATCCAATCACTAAAATAGGAAGTTTTTGAGTTGGAAGTCCTAAATAGACACATCAAAAGAGAAAATGAAACGTTTAAGGAACAAAGCAGGTTGGATCTTGGGCTGTGGCAGAAGAAGAATAGGAAATTGAAGAAAAAGAGCAGGAGGTTGAGTAGAGCTCTTATCAACCTCAAATTTAGGTGCCTATTGAGAAAGCCTAGGATGACAGTGGTACCCAGAAAGAAGAGAAGAAGGCTGGATGTGTTAGTAGAGGTCTCAAAACACATGAACTGAAGGGAGGATGGTCAAATTTTTGGTTGCATGGGGACACGCAACACCTTCATAGTGGGGGTATGTTGAGCCCTGAAACTACATCTCTCCTACACATTTTCCTAGACTTTTTCCCCTCACCAGTACCTCATAAGCTATCAAAGATCATTGCATATTGATTCTAAAAGAGCATTTAAGTGGTTTTCTAACTATGTTTTTGTGTTTGCTATTTGAATTAGATTTCGCTCATTAGCTCCGGAATGCAGCCACTTTCCATAGCTGTTTTTGTTAAACTCTAGGTTGAAGGTGTCATCAAGAAAAACAAGGCACGTGGGCAGTTCAGGAATGATCTAAACATGGATTAGGTCCTATTGGTTTAGCCGGATTCCTTAAGGAAAGCCGTGGTCAACAGTGGTCAAATGAAGGAGTCCTACGGCAACAGGTCTCTGTTTTTTAACATGTGAAGGGATCGAGGTTGTTCCTAGATCCCTGGGGTCATTTTGACAGCTGTAGACTGCCTCCACGACGCAGATCCAACAACCATGTTTTGATAGATTGAATGATCTCGGCAACGATCATGTTAAACTTGTGGACGCTGTCTTTTTACGTGTCATCTGTTGAAGTTGTTTCATAAGAAAAAAATTATGTAATTTTCCCTATAAATAACGCGTTTGCAAATGCATAGAACTAGTTAGTTTTTTATGTCGTTTTGCAGTTAGTTAATATACTGTGTCGTGAACTAGTCCTGCTGTTGTAACGAGAGGAGTCTTCCTCTATTTTGCAATATAACAAGACTCTGTTTTACATGACTGTGTGAGCGTAAATCCAGACTGATAGTGTGTTGACCAAGGCTATGCAGAGGGCCCCTGCACGCTGAGGTTTTGTTTTCCTTATTACTGTAAAGTTTTTATATGTTGTTTCCTTACTTCCATTGCACATATTTCATAGTTATCCACCTGTGTATATTTCATTAGTTATGATATTAACATTTCATTCCTGTACATGATTTTTCAAACTTTGTATATTGTTTCTAACATTGATCAGTGTGTATGTTTTAGGATAGGCTAGGCCCGGGCATTTTCATACAATTTTTACAATAACTAGTGACATGAGATTAGCCTCTCTGCTGACTTTGCTTTTCTTAGCTTTTCAATTTCAGTTATGCTTTGATCTCAGTTTTATTCATTTGCTTTGTTAGTTAGTTTAGATATCAAATCCCTCATATCATTGACGTTATCTTCAGAGCCATAGCTTAGACTACTTGGTGAGCTATCGTACTATGGATGATGTAATTTGATTTTAGCTTTATTTTTTCTGCAATTAGATATCAAATTCCTCATATCATTGATGTTATCTCCAGAGCCATAGCTTAGACTACTTGGCAAGTTATCGGACTATGAATGATGTGATTTGATTTTAGCTTTATTTTTCTACAATTAGATATCAAAGTCCTCATATCATTGACGTTATCTCCAGAGCCATAGCTTAGACTACTTGGCGAGCTATCGGACAATGAATGAAGTGAATTGATTTTACTTTTATTAGTTTGCAGTTTTTAATTTGTTGAGTGCAGTAGCTTAACTCTTTTTTTCTTTTTTTTTTTTAATTTATATAAGCAGCAGAGATAATGATTTCATGATCAGTAGTTCATTATTTGTTTGATTTGAATAGCAACACATTTTCATTCTTGTTCAAATATTAATTTCATCACTAGTATGTTTTAAGACCTTCTGAAGTGTTAAGTTCTGAAAATCATCATAGAGGACATAATTACCTTAAAATATATACCCAAAATTTCCTTCTAAAGTATTTTTAAAACTTAGGAATAGGACTATCATTTGCATTAGGAGACAAACCAAGATAAAACCCCCAAAAACAAGATAAAATTGATAAAAATTAAGAAAGAGGTTGTCTTGCACATATAGTGTGCCACACTTCATCAGTTTACGAATCCCGGATTGATAATTAATGTAGCAATTTAGGACACACTAAATTGACTAAACAATTATGACAACGAGTTGGATTGGTTGGGTCCATTGGTGTAAGAGGCCGATGGAAAGAAAGTCATGAGAAAAGTAATCAGGAAAGGTAAAATAAATGGACTTGAAGTGTCATATGCCTTGACTATGTTGGGAATCGTTGTTCTCAATATGGTGCATGTTGTGAATAGATAAAGAGAGTTCTCTTAACCTTGACCTTATGATATCTGGTAATTATGTTATGATCATGATTATGCTGATGTCTATTTATGTATATATGTATGTATGTATGACATTGTCTGCCAGGATCATGGTTTATGAATGCTAATATATATATATATATATATATAATATATATAATGTTGTCTTACATGGTGTTTAGGAATTATTCTTGTGAAGGATTGGTTGCATACACAGGTGAATGACATGAAGGGGTTCTTGGTCTTACAAGGAATCAAGTGTGAAGAGTAATCTTGACAGATCTATCAGAACGTGTACATGAAGTGATATTATATGCTTGTATTATGCCTATGATTATGTTATGGATAGGTAACGAAAAGGGGTAAATTAGTAGAATGAAAGTGGTATGATCTACGACATGCTGGGATAAGCATGGATGGTGAAGATAACTAAAAGCAAGGTTGCTTGGTAGAGATAGTGTGGTTTTGGATGTGTTGTACTATCATTGTGCATATGTTTTATATGTTGTACATGTTGCATCTTTGATGTTGTACACATGTGGTGTTGTGCATATATAGTGTGTGTACATGTTGTTTATGCAATGTTATGTACAAGGTGGTATAGATAGTGTGGTGCGAATGTTTCATATGCAGTGATGGGTATAGATGGTGATATGTACAAGTTGGATATGTGGTTATGTGTACATATTATATTCTATGCATGATGGATATGCGATTTTGCGTGCCTATGGTGATGTGCACATGTCAGATATGCAATTCTATGTACATAGGGTGCTATGTACATGTTGCATATCAAGTGCTATGTACATATGGTGTTATGTGAATGTTGTACATATGGTGTTATGCACATGATCGTACAAGTGATGTTGTGAGCATGTGGTGCCATGTACATGTTGTCCATATGGTGATGTGTGCAGGTGGTGTTGTGTACATGTTGTGCATATGGTGTCGTGTACATGTCGTGCATGTGGTGCTATGTGCGTATGACATTGTGTACACGTTGTAAAGGTGGTATGATGTACATGTAGCATTGTGTACACATTGTAAAGGTGGTACGATATACATGTGGCATTATATACATGTTATGCAGGTGGTGTTGTGTACATGTGATGCTGTGCACATGTTGTGAAGGTGGTGCTTTGTACAAGTGCTACTGTGTGCATGTTGTACATATGGTATTGTTGTACATGTGTTATTGTGTGCATGTCGTATGTGATGTGTTGCAGGCATGCGGTACTATGTATGTGCATTGTGTAGTCGTGGCATCGTGACATGTGTATTCATTGTTTTGTACTATGTGTACGTATGTGTATTATGTTGTACACCAAATGTAGGAGTATGTATGTGTGGTGTTGTACATCGGGTACAGATGTATTGTGTCATGTTGTACTCTGTGTAGAACATGTATTGTGTTGTGTTGTACACCAGGTGTGATCTAGCTGGATCTTGGTGGCCACCTGCCAAGTCCACCTAGACCCCCACCATTATTTCTCTCAACATTTTCAGTTTCCTTAATTGTAGCACAACTTACTATTTTTAGCAGTTTTTCGGGTCCTGAACTTCTGGAGCCGTTTTGAGGCCCTAAACGACGTTTTTTGGGAAATCTGGGCCCTTCCCAAAGTGGCAGTGCTCGGATATATCTTTCTAACGAGCTATTGTACACGTCAAACAGAGATCGTATGCCAAAGTTACGACCCCGGGAAGTTGATGTACCAATTTATCCAAACGAGGCCCATTGTTTGGCGTTTCATCTTCTAGGGTTAGGTTTTGGAATGTTAAGGGTTTTCCATTATTTATCAACAATAAATAGGCCTTCGAGCCTCATTGTAACATAGTTCAGAGGCATGTAGCCATGACATCTCTTCTCAGAGATAAGCTACCATCACCCTAGCTGGTTTATTTCCATTACTGTTTGTAAGCATATTTCAGTATTTTACATTAATGAAATGAAGTATTATTTCCACTGCATATCTGTGTTTATGGTTATCTCTGTAATTTGTTGCATTACTATTTAAGTCCGGATTAATGGTATCAGAGCGGTCTGCTTTTTTTCTCTATTTTTCTTTGCATGTCCCCAACGAGGTCGGGATATAGGGAGTTAGGGCTTGAACTAGTCGAACCTTTGCAAGACTAGCCTCACAAATCCTGACGGCCTCCCATGACGGATGAGAAGAAAGATGAGGAGGCAGGAGATCCTATCAAAATATTGCTTCAAGAAGCCCTCGAGCGACAATCGAATGCGATGATGGACAATTTTTCCCAGATCCTTCAGCGGCTACCCAGAAGCGACGCATCGGCTTCTAGCAGCTACTCTGGAAATGCCACGCCCTTTAAGGTACAAGTTAATTTTGAAATCCCCATATTCGAGGGTCAGATAGACGCAGATGTTGTAGATAAATGGTTAAATCTGCTAGAGGGTTATTTTTCTGTTCATGAATTTTCGAGTCGGGAAAAGATTGTTTTGGGTCTTCTCAAAGCAGCCCCCCACATCAAGGACTGGTGCGAAACCTACTGCGAGCAGAAGGATGAAAGTATCGGCTCACTATTTTCAGCTGCACCCACCTAGAATTCATTCCGGGATGCCATCAAGGAGTAGTACTACCCTGTCGGAAGCTATGAGAATGAATACATAAAGTGGACCACGCAGTGGCAGGGAAGGGACCAAGATGTGCCGGAGTTCACCAATATTTTCCATACCCTTCGCACAAAGTTGGGTATCAAGGATACGTAGCAACATTTGATACTCAAATACCGCGGCTGCTTGCACAAGTACATCCAGGAAGAAATATAATTCCTGAACATCTCCTCGCTCGGCACAGCATACCGATATGCCGTAAAGGTCGAGTAGAAGCTTAAACAAAAGAAGCGAGACTTTGGATCTGCGAATCTAAAGCAAGGGAAAGGTGCCCCTAAACCACAGAACAAAGGACAAAGCCAAGGCGAGGTAGCCCAAGAAAGCCCGCCAAAGCTGCAAGCAAATAACAACGCCACGAAGCCGAAAAAGGACACGGGAAAATGGTGTGAGTTCCATAAGAGCTCCACTCACAACACAAGTGAGTGTCCCGCCAAGCAGTCACTAGTGGCTGAGCTAAAGGTTTCAAAATCAGATGCATGTTTCGACTCTGAGTCAGAACCCAACAAGGGAAATGAAAAAGGGAAGTAGATCATTGATGTGAATCCCAACGCCACTGTTGCTATTGCCAAGATCCAGAAAAATGAACCCGAAGACCCAGAGGAGGAGGAGTGTTTCTTACACTCCCAGATGTGGGTAAAGGGCTCCCCGCTACAGTTCATTGACAATAGCAGGAGCCAAAAGAACCTTATTTCGGCAGAGGTCATGAAGCGGTTGGGCTTACCGACTACAACACATCCACAACCCTACACCATCGGGCGGCTTCACCAAGGACGGGATCTTCACGTGAGCTAGCAGTGTCACCTTCGATACAACATCAAGCCCTTCACAGATGAGGTATTGTGTGACATTGATCCCCTTGAAGTTTGTGATGTATTATTAGGACAACCATACTTGTGGAAGCAACATTATGTGTATGAATCAAAGCCCCATGCTGTTATTATTACATAGGGAAATAAGTTGTACAGGATACAAGAGGTAGCACCGCCTACTGCCATCTCTTTGGCTACTGCAAAATAATGCAGTAAGCTCATTTCCAAAACCGGGAAATTTGTTCTCCTGATGATACGCCCTCAAGGAAAGAAGAAGACGGTGGCCACGGCCTCTAGACAGGGCCCCTCTGAACGACAACTACAGATGGACAAGGTCATGGAGGAGTACGAGGACATCTTCACCTCCCCCACATGGATTCCTCTGCACTGTCAGGTCAAGCACTCCATTGATCTAACCCCAGGTGCGCCGCTACCAAATGGACCAATTTATCGGCACTTCATTCTAGAGAACATTGAAATCAAGAGGCAGATTCAAGAGCTACTGCAGAAAGGTCACATCCGTCCGAGTTCATCGCCTTGTGGGAGCCCAATCATGTTGGTACAGAAGAAAGATGGGACTTGGAGACTCTGTATTGACTATCGGGCGCTAAACAAGATCACTGTCCATAACAGGTACCTAATCCCGTGGATTGATTACCTCCTGGACCAACTAAAGGGGGCGAAATATTTCAGCAAGATCGATCTGAAGTCAGGATATCACCAGGTACCAATCGAACCCTCTAATGTGTGGAAGACTGCCTTCAAAGCCAAGGAGGGCCTTTTCGAATGGTTGGTTATGCCTTTCGAATTGACGAATGCTCCTGCAACCTTCATGAGGCTAATGGATGACATCTTGCGGCCATTCACCAACTCGTTTGTAGTGGTATACTTGGATGACATTCCGATCTTCAGCCAGAGTTGGGAAGAGCACCTCCACCACATTCGACAGGCTCTCCAAACACTGAGGCAATACAAGCTATGTGCCAATTTGGAGAAATGCACTTTTGGCATGACCCAGGTTCAATATCTGGGTTACATTATTGATGAACAAGGGGTGCATGTGGATCCAACCAAGATCCAAGTCATTCGGGATTGGCCATCTCCAACCACTATGATAGAGCTCCACAACTTTCTAGGTCTTGTCAACTTCTAACGCAGGTTTGTGTTGGGGTTTTCTCATATCACTTGGCCCTTGAGTCAAGTCACCAAGGGAGGAGCAAAAGCAAAATTCTTCTGGTCTGAATCTCAACAGAAGACATTCATAGAGTTGAAAGATCGCCTCTGTACGGCACCAGTGCTCGCATTACCAGATTTACAACAACCATTTGAGGTCGAGACAGATGCCTCTAACTATGCTATTGGGGCAGTCCTTACTCAACACGGGCATCCAATGGCATATCATAGTGAAACACTTTCAGACACAGTCCGGAAATATCCCACTTATGATAAAGAGATGTATTCCATTGTGCAGGACTGTTGACAATGGAAGCATTACATTTTGGGGAAGGAAATGGTCATCCACATAGACCACCGACCCCTGCAGTTCATACAGACCCAAGGGAAATTGCAGAATGATCTCCATCAGAAGTGGTCAACATACCTACAACAGTTCCATTTGAATATCAAGTATAAGAAGGGTAGCACCAATAATGTTGCAGAATGCCTCAGTTGACCACCGATCATGGCGTTAACCACCATGTTGAACTCTTGTGGGCACGAGACTTCTGATTGGCCACTTCTCTACAAAAGTGACCTAGAATTCAGCCACACATACCAGACACTCTTGGAGGGTCGGCATGTTCCAGATTTTCACCTCCAGGATGCCCTATTATGCCACCTGGGTCACCTTTGTGTTCCTTCAAGCGAGCGTGCCAAGATGATTTGGGAAGCACACTACAGTCGGGCTGCTGAGCATTTCGAGGTCAAGAAAATGGTGGCAGTACTGCAAAAGTATTTCTATTGGCCGAATCTTCGACAGGATGTTGAGAAATACATCAGATCATGTACTGCCTGTGCCATTGCCAAACCGACCATCAAGAAACAAGGCCTCTATGCCCCACTACCTACCCCTAGTCGACCTTGGGAATCCATCTCCATGGATTACATGTTAGGCCTTCCTTCCATTAAGCATGGAAATTACTGTGTTTTTGTGGTCGTTGACAAGTTCTCGAAGATGGCCATTATGACGGCCTGCAAGAAGAATATCACAACAGAAGCCACTGCTAAATTCTTCTTTGAACGAGTGTGGGTGCACTTTAGGATCCCACAGTCTATCATCTTAGATCGGGACAGTTGGTTCCTCAATACGTTTTGGTCCAGTCTCTGGTCAATGCTGGACACCAAACTCAGTAAGTCCAAAACCTTCCATCCTCAAACTAATGGCCAGACAGAGGTTGTCAATAGGATGATTGTGCACATTTTGCGCATGTACAACTCAAATCATCCACACACATGGGACGAGAGCCTCCCCTATGTTCAGCACAGCTACAACCGAGCTCTTCAGAGCTCGACTGGCCACAACCCTTTTCAGGTGGGCTTGGGATTCCAACCACTATGCCCCATTGATGTGGCCATGCCACTTGTAGCTACTCACAAAGATTTGGCTCATGTCCAGTCCAAAACAAACAAGGCAACCAGCTTCATTGAGCACACCCAACATATTTTCCAGCAAATCCATGACATTCTAGAGAAATCAAATGCCAAGTACAAGCAGCGACATGATCAACATCAGGTGCCACACAAGTTTCAGGTGGGCAACAAAGTCTAGTTGCATTTGCAAAAGGAACGCCTTACTGGAGCCTATCGGAAACTGAGACCACTCCAATATGGTCCTTACACCATTACTAAGGTTATGGGAGACAATGCATTTGAGCTCAACATTCCCCCATTCCTTGGCCTGCACCCAGTGTTCAATGTGGACCGCCTTCGGCCATACTTTCCACCATTGCTAGACACATCCAACATTGCAGGACAACTCACACCCATAGAATTAAATCTAGATTGCATGGAACAAGCTGCAACAGATCGGATCATGGACACACATATCAAGAACACTCGCCAACAGAATATCCAACTGTATCGAGTTGTCAAAGCAGGTCAACTCCTTCACAAGGGCAAGTGGCTCACTAGGGACCAAGTTCAGCAAAAGTTTCCTCATCTCATGGAGGAAATCAACACAATGGGGATGATTACTTCCTAAGGGGGGAGGAATGATCCAGGTGGATCTTGGTGGCCACTTGCCAAGTCCACCTGGACCCCCACCATTGTTTCTCTCAACATTTTTAGTTTCCTTAATTATAGCACAACTTACTATTTTTAGCAGTTTTTCGGGTCCTAAACTTCCGGAGCCGTTTTGAGGCCTAAAACAACGTTTTTTGGAAATCTGGGCC
>APFE030883353.1:127237-163305 GCA_000404065.3 Pinus taeda
CCACTCCAGACCAGATCTCTCATATGCAGTCGGGGCAGTTTCCAGATACATGCAGGAGCCGCATGAGCTACACTGGAATGCTGCCAAGCGCATCCTCCGATATGTGCAGGGCACCATCACCTGCGGGATTCACTATGCAGCAGGCAGTGCATTGAATCTCCTTGGCTTCACAGATTCTGAATGGGCAGGAGACAACATTGATCGCAAGTCCACCTCCGGCTATTCACTCAGTCTAGGATGTGGCCCTATCTGTTGGTCGAGCAAGAAGCAGGCTGCTATTGCTCTCTCTTCAGCTGAGGCCGAGTACAGAGGAGTAGTCAACATCACCATTCAAGCTCTGTGGCTACATCACTTCCTCACTGAGTTGGGCGTTCAGTTCTGCCAACCCATTGTCATCTGGTGTGACAACCAGAGCACTCTCAAATTTTGCAGGGATCCAGTACAGCGGCAGTGGACGAAGCACATAGAGATCCATATGCACTACATCAGAGACTTAGTACATGATAGGGTCATTGATTTGCAGTTTTGTCCCTCAGCCAAACAGACTGCAGACATCTTCACCAAGACATTCACTGAGCAGAAGTTCCGCTCTCTGCGTGATCGTCTTGGAGTGAAGGACATAGTTGCTTAGCAACTGTACTTTTTTCCTCTTTTCTTTTGATTACATTATATTTTGAGGGGGGGGGTTTTCCCATGAGGTTTTCCCTCTTTCCTCAATTTTAATACATGTTGCATTGTATTTTGGGTGACCTTTGGCCTTAGTTGTCGGGCCCATTTTCTATTTTTCCCCATAGTGGTGTTCAGGGGGGGTGTTGGAACTACTACACCTACATGCAGACTCTCAGTTAGAGCATGCAACTACATGCAACTGCATGCAGACTCTTAGTTAGAGCATAAAACTACATGCAACTACTACACATCTACATGCAGACTCTTAGTTAGAGGATGGGATTGCATGCAAGATTCCTTTTGCATGATTTACTCCTTGATTTGCTCCTTCTTTAACTCCGCAACTGATTAGTTATCTCCAGAACTTGTTGTAGGTGTTGAGTCTTCTCATTGATCACCACTATAGTTCATTACCTTGGGATCTTCACCCAGTAATGCTATATCATGAGCATTGTAACATATTTTCTAATGAATCATTCTTTTCTTCTTTCGATTTTCTTTTAATGTTTTTGCTCTGCAAAGCTGTGTGTTCAACCTTTACTAGCTAGATTCATCTGTGCAGGTTTTCTAACACATTTACAATGGCGGTAGAGAGTTGGTATAGTGCTGGTGTCCAGACAAAGCCAGTGGCCAGTCAATGGAGAGATGATACATTCAGTCACCCTTCACTGCTCAACAATCCCTCAAGAGCCCTTCATTTCACTATTGAACCATCCCACTTGAGACTTCTTGGTACAAATAAAGGTGATAGGTCTAGTGAATAGGATCCTTGACGTCATGGGAGGAAGTGTAAGAAGGCGAGAACATAATAAAACCAATGGGAAAGGTTCTTTCCTGGATAGAATTTGGAGTTGCTATTTCCAGTAGGCAGGATTCTCTCTCTCATCATTCAACTGCCCAATTGATCCCATTCAATGTATTATATACATAATAGGAGTAGCGAATTGATCGATACAACTGAGAAATCCCATCACAGAGAAGATTTTCATTCCTAGCTCGGGTTGATATTTTATATAATAAAAGCACCCTTCATCTAATATTGGCTAAACACATCCACATAAGGGAAGGAATAAGGCTAATACTACTACCATAAGGGGTGTTTCATGCATAGGTCTCGATTCTCTTTTGGCTATACGACTGCGGGGGTATGAACCATATAATAAGGTACGTGCGATTAGGGATTGTCGGATTGCTCCACGCCTATTCATGAATTACTTCCATAAGACTCCATAGATTGTATGAGCGAGGTCATAGAATACAATCCAAAATAATAAGATGTTAGTTCATTTACGACTATCCCAAGCGTGGCCCCATTGCCGTTGTTGAGAAGCAGATGTGCCCATACTTTGAGTGGTTTCTTGATCGGAAATAATGAAAAAAAAGAAAGAATGGAAATAAAAAATTACATTTTGCAGATACGAGAAGCATTCAATATGAGTAAGATCGTAGTCTTGTGAGACTAAATTAGTAGCCTCTTGGCTCAAGAGTAGAAGAGCAGAAGAAAAGAGAAATTAAGTCTTCTAATAATCACTTAAATTTATTTATTTATTTTCTCTGGACCTTCTACCATCCTTTTAAAGGAGGGTCAATAGGTACCATTTCCAATTCATTTAGAGTCACTACCGAAGAGGTTCTTTATAAGAATATGAAATTTCTGAAACATGCACTTTCTTTGAGCCCACCAACCCATCCTCTTTTCAAGCCACAACTCTAGGATGTTCTAAATCAAGGATTAATTCTGTTTCTGAATCATTATGCATGTGAAGTGCATGACCATTAGAAGCCTAAGTACTCACATCTTCTTGTTTTAGAGGGTCCTCCTTGATTTACCCTTCTCTGTCCTTCGAAAAGTGGCATTAAAAGGCTTCAAACCTTTTGTTTTATGGATCTACCCCTTTTTCCTTTTTTGAGAGATTTTTTGCTTATGGACATGAATCCTATAAGTGTGTTATTTGGAAGCATGTGCGGTGACTGAATGTCGTGTTTTCATAGTCCAGATTTGAATCCATTGAAAAGATTTATGTTTCAATAATACGCGGTCGAGTATATATTTTCTAAAGTCTTTTTATATGAAGATACATTAAAAGATGAATAAAACTTTCCTTATTTTTTCAATATCCATCTTTTGGAAAGCACCTGAAGCATTTCCAATATCCTTTAGTATCTTGATGCCAAAAAAGAAGAGGAAGTTTTGGAAACCTAATCAAACTCTAGAAACCAAGAGGTGATGAAGAGTCCTACTCGTGCCAAGAACCCAGGTCCTTCCTTCAGGACTATCTCTAAGTCTTCTTGGGAATTAAATTGCATAATGGAAAATCCTTTTGAATAAAGATATACATCACATTTTCTAGTCTAGAATGTAAAAACCCACTCATGCATAGCTTCGAACTTTGGCCAAATTTTATTAAATCTGTATGTCATAACCCCAGATCGGAGAACAAAAAGGAGTTGATTTACCTCTTTTAAATTTACTTCTAGTGTTGACATTTGTTCTGATTGTTCAACAATATATGGCCTTGCACTAAACTGAGGCCAATCCATTTAAATGGGCCCCTTACGTTGAGACGCGCCCTTGTATGAAACTAAAGCAACTAGGTTCCTCGATCATGTTGCACCTAGGTTCCCTGAGTAACAAGATGATGGTGGAGTTCCTAGAAACACTATAGCCATGTAATTATGAAAAATCATGCATATGTTTCCTTTTGCATAGAAGACACTGCATGGTTGCAAGAATCCTCAACCAATTCTCTAAAATTGACTTTTGGCCCACCACATAATCAAATTTAGAGACCCATATTTGGATCGAGTTCTCACTGAGGGTCCTTACACAAACCAAAAACCCTTTCATGGTTCATATTTTTGAAGCTTCTCATTGACCCCTGCGAAGAAAAAGGGAAGGGGATTTCATTTAGGCATACTTCATTTTGGGGGGATCAAGGCAGGCCAGGGAAACAAAGATAACCATAAGCTCATTGAATTGTACATGCAAACCAGGAAGACTGATGAAAAGGAACTATACCCTCAAAATCCCACCCAAAACCACCAAGGGAAAAGGAAAGGGCAAGACGATCCATAGAGAAACCATCAAATGCCAAAAAAAAGGTTATGATCTTAAAAGAAACCCTCACCCACGACGTCCCTAGCAACAAATAAAAATTGGGAAAAATGATTTGTACTTGGCCATGCCCATGACCATTCGACCCAATTCTTGTCCCAAATTCAACCATCAGAATAAAACCATCGGTGCATAATGCATGCAACTACCTAAATATACATGTAGGGCATGCCCCATACTTCCTCCCTGCACCCATACAAAGCCAACATGCCAAAGGAAGAGTCGAAGGGATTCCGATATGGGCCAGTAAGAGCGCAATGCTTAAGATCATTAGGGGTGTGGTGACAGTGCTAGATGCCACCAATAGTAAGGGGGTCTCCCCTATATGAAGTCTAAATTAGACCTCACATAGTTTGGAGTAGGAGGCCTGACCGGAAAGTATGGCTGGTTGCCATTATCTTAAATATTTGCCTTGGCTGTAATACATGACATAAGAGAAACAAATGCACTTTCGAGATAAACAAGTATGTTAACCTTGTGATGTATTCGATTGTAAAGTATATAATGGTTCTTTCATGAAACAAAAAGGAAAGTGAGTCTTTAAGAGAAATGTATTAGTACTATCCTAATAAAGACACACGTACACACATATATTTGAAAGAATCATTAGTAATCTTGTGAAATAGTTCACAAAGAAACAATGACAATGAAAGAAAGAGCCACACAATTCAAAGATGCATACTAAAGCTAATACAAATAGTTATTTTTCATTAGTATGTGTTTACATAAACATACATGACAAACAATGGAAGAATAATCAATAATCATTCATGACATATGCAAGAAAATTGTGCCGGATCCAAGAGCTTTGAATTATTGAGTGGTAGTTGGTGGCCTGGGTGCAGGCGATAAGGATAATCTTGCAAATCTGGTTTGAAGTTCTTCAATTTCTGGTTGAATCTCCCTTTCTTCACCTTCGCTTATCAGTGTATCAGTCATTTACAATGAAACTAACATCCTCATGGTTTCCATTCAGAGCAAGAATTCTTTATATTGTTTACAGCAATTAATAAACAGAGCCTCTGCTCCTTTCTCAGACTATAATTCCAGAAGAAAAAAAACTGTTGCGGCCTATTTGGATGGAACGGAAGTAATTAACTATCGGAAGTATAAATCTTCCGCTTTCCTTTTACTAAACCCCCGGGAACACTAAATATTGAAATACGCAGAATATGGGAATTACAAAGGAAACCCTGGCGAAATCCTTGGTCAGATCTCAAATACACTATCTGCCTTTATAACTATCACAGATCGCAATCGCGACCACTAGGTCCTCAAAGGTCCTCCACTCCACTTGATACTTTGTGATGTGATAGGTGTTATCGCAAATCGCAATTGCAACTTCGAGAGATCACACAATAACCTCCTCCGGCTCCAACTTTGCGATGCGAGAATCTTCGCGGACTCGACAACCCTTTCTATCCTGTTCTATAGTGATTTGGGTTCGGGCTTATTGGGATTTCGGACTTGCGGTTCCAAGGGCTTTCCACTCCACTTGCAATATTGCAATATGGGTTTGGACCCGATATGGGTATGAGCCAAATCAAACAAACTTTCAAGTCTGGAACTATGTTTCGCTTAATGAAATATCACAATTACTCTGTATAAATAGAACTTTGCTGCGGAAACTATGTTAAGCAAATAAAGAAGCCAAACTCACCAATACGAAGGGAAACATGTTAAAGGCTTCAACTGCTGCGTTAATTGGAAATTTTAGGCCAAATTACTGATATAAAACTCGGAAGGAAAATAATCGAATTGATATACACATGAAAATAACAGTTTAACAAAGAGCCATCCACAGATACATAGAGAGAGGTGTTTTCCAATGATAATGCTTCCGGGCTCCACTAACTTCTGAGAGTCCCGTTGTTTCTTATTTATAAATAATAGATAAGCCTTCTCGGCCTTATCTTGTACAAAAGCATGGCTTTTACATAAGTGATTTAAAACAATAAAGCTACTACAACTTATCACAAGAAACTTATTACAACTTGATCTTTATTCTTAATTCTATCATTATCCTAAGCTAGAAAAGCATGGAAATTGCTGGCTGAAGGACTCCACTCCCTTGCCTGTAGATTTTTTTGGATTTTTGGAATAAGTTGGAAGATTTTCCCTCCAAGTCTCATGCTCCTGCAGTAGTTCCAGGATACACCATCACAATGATACAACACTAGTTCCAATAGTGGAACGTTAAGCAACTAATTGCTTCTCAAAATCCTAATCTTCTCTCCTATGCCTAGCTTGAGAAGCCAAGGTGAAAAGTCCTTTGCTTGAGCTATGAGGGTGTGTATATAACAAATGAGGTGACTCTTCACCTCCCTTGTGACTCTTGAGCTTCCATGTGACTTTTCAAACTCCTATGAGACCTTCAGAATTCTACATGAATTTTCACATTCTATGAGCGACCTTTGGACTTCCACACAATTCACATTTCTCATTTTTTAAAATAACCTAATTACATCCACAATGATGTGGCAAAATACAATGACCCATATGAATATTGATGCGACACTTGGACAAGCCATGACGTGACACTGATGACATGGACTTCATTGTAGAATGTTTATGTCGAACTTCTCTTCTTGCTTTTATCTTTGTATCTTTAGAATAAATCTTGCATGTGTTTCATTTTTATCCTCCAAGAACTTGGATGATATGGAGTCTTCCATGTGATTTTGACCTTCAATCTTTTGTTGTGATCTAGTGTCCCTTCATCTTCTTACTTGATGGTATCTTTGTCTCTCCAGCTTCAAAAGTGTCTTCTTGCATGATCTCCTTGGCATATTCCTTGAGCATAATCTTGTCATATCAAGATACAATAATTGCATATGGAATTCACTCATGACAAGATGACATTAGTCCAGAAAAATCCTAGTTTATCCTATTCTTCATGCAATTCACTGATGGAATCTAAGACAAAATGCATGACGGAGGAGGAGGTTTAGGGATTGTCACCCAGATTTAAACAGGAACACAATAAATTACAGAGATAACCATAAACACAGATATGTAGCGGAAATAATACTTCATTTCATTACTGTAAAATACTGAAATATGCTTACAAATAGAAATGGAAATAAACCAGCTAGGGTGATGGTAGCTTATCTCTAAGAAGAGATGTGGCAGATACATGCCTCTGAACTATGTTACAATGAGGCTTGAAGGCCTATTTATTGTTGAGAAACAATGGAAAACCCTTAACATCCCAAAACCTAACCCTAGAAGATGAAATGCAAAATTGTGGGCCCTGTTTTGGGTAAGTTGGTACATCAACTTCCCAGGGTCATAACTTTGGCACTCGATCTTCGTTTGACGCGTAAAATAGTTCGTTAGAAAGATCTATTTGAGGCACTACAAATTTGGGAAGAGAAACATTGGTCCATGACCCATCTTTCTCCCATATTTCCCAAAAAACGTTGTTTAGAACCTCAAAACGGCTCCGGAAGTTCAGGACCCGAAAAACTGCTAAAAATAGTAAATTGTGTTACAATTACGGAAACTGAAAAACTGAAAGAGACAGATGTGGGGGTCCAAGTGGGATAGGTGGGTGGCTACCAACATCCACCTGGATCATTCCTCCCCCCTTAGGAAGCAATGGTCCCCATTGCGTTGAGTTTCTCCATTTGCTGAACTTGGTCCTTGGTGAGTTTTTTTGCAATCTCTGATGTGTCCAGTAATGGTGGGAAGCATGGTAGAGGGTGTTCCACATTTACCACTCAGTGTAAGCGAAGGAATGGAGGAATCCTATGCTCCAAATCATTCTTTCCCACAACCTTGGTAATGCTGTAAGGGCCATGTCGGAGTGGTCTGAGCTTCTCATGGGATCTTGTAAGGCATTCTTTCTGCAGATGTAACCAAACTTTGTCAGCCAACTGAAACTTGTGTGGTACCCCTGTGGGTGAGGAGAAGTTGTTCCTGTGTTCTGTCATGGCCGTTCCCCTTTGTTGCTGTGTGGAGGAACCCTTCACGAAGTTCATGGATGTGACTACGATCTTCCCCTTACTTTGGCAGCGAACCAAATAGAAAATGAATTTCCTATTCTGGGAGACAATCTTGCTGCATTTCTTAGCAGAGATCAAATAGGTGGTGGTAGGTGGGGCTACCTCAGGTATCCTGTATAATGAATTACCCAAAGTAATAATAACAGTGCGAGGCCTTGAATCATACACAACATGTCGCCTCCGTAAGTATGGCTGACCAAATAGTACATCACAAACATCCAGAGGTGCAACATCACACAATACCTCGTCTGTGAAGGGTTTGATGTTGTAGGGAAGGCGGCACTACTGGCGAACTCGGAGATCTCGTCCTTGGTGAAGCCACCCGATACTGTACGGTTGTGGGTGTGGTGTAGTCAGTAAGCCCAACCGCTTCACAACCTCTGCTAAAATAAGGTTCTTTTGGCTGCCACTGTCAACAATGAATTGTAGCAGCGAACCCTTCAACCACATCTGTGAGTGGAAAAGGTGCTCCCCCTCTTTTGGATCTTTGGGTTCATTCTTCTGGATATTGGTAGTGGCAACAATGATGTTGGGCTACGCATCAATGATCTGCTTCCCTTTTCCATTCCCCTTGTCGAGTTCTAACTCAGGGTCGAAACATGCATTTGATTCGGAAGCCTTCAACTCGGCCACTGGCGACTGCTTGGTCTGACACTCGTGTTGTGAGTGGGACTCTTATGGAACTCACACCACTTTCCTGTGTCCTTATTCGGCTTCGTGGTGTTTTTCTTGTCTTGCGGCTTCGATGGGTTGTCTTGGGTCACCTCACCTTTGCTTTGTCCTTTAGTCTTCAGATTCACAGATCCAAAGTCTCGCTTCTTCTATTTGAACTTCTGCTAGATTTTGACAGTGTATCGGTATGTTGTGTCGAGTGAGGAAATGTTTAGGAACTTCATCTATTCCTGGATGTACCTGTGTAGGCAGCTGCGGTATTTGAGTACCAAATACAGCTCAGAGTCCTTGATACCCAACTGTGTACGAAGGGTATGAAAAATGTTTGTGAGCTCTAGCACACCTTGGTCCCTTCCCTGTCATAGCATGGTCCACTTTATGTATTTGTCATCATAGCTTTTGACAGTGTAATACTGCTCCTTAATGGCATCCCGAAATGAACTCCAAGTGGGTGCAACTGAAAATAGTAAGCCCGTACTTTCGTCCTTCTGCTCGCAATAGGTTTTCCACTAGTCGTTGACGTGGGGGGCTGCTTTGAGAATAGCGAAAACAATCTTTTCCCGACTCGAAAATTCATGAACAGAAAAGTACCCTTCTAGTAGATTTAACCATTTATCTACAACATCTGCATCTATCTGACACTCAAAGATGGTGATTTCAAATTAACTTGTACCTTAAAGGGTGTGGCGTTTCCAGAGTAGCTGTTGGAAGTCGATGCGTTGCCTCTGGGTAGCCGCTGAAGGATCTACGCAAAGTTGTCCTTCATCGCGTTCCTTTGTCGATCGAGGGCTTCTTCGAGCAATTTTGATAGGATCTCCTACCCCCTCGTCTTTCTTTTCATCCGCCATGGGAGGTTGTCGTGATTTTCGAGGTTGGTCTTGCAAAGGTTTGACCAGTTCAAACCCTAACTCCTTATATCTCGACCTTGTTGGGGACAAGCAAAGAAAAACAGAGAAAAAGCAAACCACTCTGATAACAATGATCCATATTTAAATAGGAATGCAATAAATTACAAAGATAACCATAAACATAGATATGCAATGGAAATAATACTTCATTTCATTACTGTAAAACACTGAAATATGCTTACAAATAGAAATGGAAATAAACCAGCTAGGGCGATGGTAGCTTATCTCCGAGAAGAGATGTGGCGGCTACATGCCTTTGAACTGTGTTACAATGAGGCTCGAAGGCCTATTTATTGTTGAGAAACAATGGAAAACCCTTAACATCCCAAAACCTAACCCTAGAAGATGAAACGCCAAATTGTGTGCCCCGTTTTGGGTAACTGGGTACATCAACTTCCCAGGGTTGTAACTTTGGCACCCGATCTTTGTTTGATGCGTACAATAGCTCGTTAGAAATATCTATCTGAGCACTACAACTTTGGGAAAAGCAACATTTGTTCCAAATTTCCCAAAAAACATCATTTAGGGCCTCAAAACAGGTCCAGAAGTTCAGGACCCGAAAAACTGCTAAAAATAGTAAATTGTTCTATAATTATGGAAACTGAAAGACAGTTGTGGGGGTCCAAGTGGAATAGGTGGGTGGCCACCAACATCCACATAGATCAGATTGTGCAGTGCGTAGTTCTAGGAGGTAGTGATGGAGGTCTAGTAGATATGGCTACACAATACATAGTGGCTGAGGGAATGGAAGATAGAATTGTGAAGTTGAGGGAGACAATGATGTAGTGTGGCAGGCTTGCTCACTGTGATTTCACAATGCATAGTTCAGGGAGGATTGAGACAAGTGATTTTGTAGGTTAGGGAGGAAATGAGGCCCAACTGTTGACTAATACTGCGCAATGCTTAGTGGAAGACTGACTAGGATAGAGAACTACACATGTTCTAGGGACAAGAGGTGGATATCGAGCATTATGATTGCACAATATGCAACCCTTGGAGGAAGTGACATTGTAGCGCATATTTCCAAGAGGAAAGGGTGGCTAACTGGGGCTTGAGACTATGCAATGCGCAATTCAAAGTGGCAGACTAAAGAGTGGTTGGTTGAGTTAGGTGAAAAGAAACAAACACTTCATAAATTGACGAAGTGTGGGATCAATGAAGCTAATATGAAACCAGAACATGATCACACTCATAAATTATCAACCATAGAATAATGAACACCCAAAATCAACATGTATCCATTCAATCGATAACAAAATGGCACTTACCTCTAACGACAACACTTAAGATGCACTTTGACAAAAACAAAAAAATAATGCACAAAACTTTGGGAATGGGTCTAATACACACACTCACACATATGATAAGTAGGAATCATTAGTGCAACATAAATAACCAAATTTTCCTCCTAAATATGCGCTATAACTCCCTTTCACAAAGTGAAACACTTCCCTTACCAAAGGACGACAACTGGATTTTCTTTGCAAAGGGGCTCAAAAACTTAGAGAACAAGCATGGAATGTCTTTTATTACTATAAAAAACAACTTACATGGTTAAAGGAGGCTCCAAAGTTTGAATATAGGCTAAAATATTTGGAGGGTGTTATAGCAACGACAACCAGGTGAAGTTGACCAAACTAGCCACATGGAAAACACCATCACAACAGTGGATGACAACATTGAAATTACCTTCTTCCAATAGATTCACTTTGAATATTTTTAGCCTCTCCCCAACACTTGGAATATCCAAGAGGTGCAACATCTTCCCCTCATTCTTTGTCTTGCGTACAATGGCATGGATAGTGTAACCTTGGTGGAGTAAGTACTTGACTAGTGAGGATGCCATGAAACATGTTGCTTTGGTTACAAAAAAAGTGGCTTTCTTGCGAGAGTTGCAGAAACCATTTTCCCTTTCATCCTCTATATATATTATATATTTATAAAAAATCTAATTATATATATAGATACAAAATATTTAAAAAATTGTTTATTTTAATGTTCAAATTCATAAGTCCACAAATTACTTTATATAGATTCATTTTAACTTTATATTACAAAGAAATTCAATTAAGTTTAGAAAATATATAGTTAATACAAATCCAAACTTTTATATTTCATGAATTTCAAACACACACACACACACACACACATAAAAAATTGAGAAAAAATGGAAAATAGACATGAAGGGGGTGTAGTTCTCAAAGGCACAAAACAAGTGTTCACTTGTTTAGTTGGTGATTGCATTGGGATACTGAGCTGATAAAAATTATATTTCCTTAATCACCATCATGCCATGATATAAAATCTCCCTCCAATTCCCCTGTGTTAGACTGTGAGTCCTGAGACAATCACAAAGTTTGAGACCGTGAGTTGTAATCCTTATCTTGATGAGGTGCTATCTAGATTGAAGATCTAGAATGGTCATTGATGTATTATAAATTCAAAGTTTGAGATCAATACAATGCAATATACAATGGCATTAGGCGTTTTTCGCCAATTTCCTTGCCTTGTCTGGCTCATGTTGATTCTTAACATGGTATTAGAGCTAGGATCAATGAAGTTATGCGATCTTATCAAAGTTGAATGGTAGATGCTATCCACAAGAAATTTTGGTTCACTCCATGGAAAATAAATCACATAGCAAGAAATCTACAAGGTATCATAGCAGTCTACTTTATTTATAAACACACATACATCTGGTTTTGATCTTGTTAATCACAAAACACATCTATAGATCTATAGTTTGTGCTTTAGCAAATGTTGAAGTTGTTCTAATTCTTGTCCCATTAAATTCGATTCTATATATTAATTAGGTGATATAACATGCCCACATATTTTACATATAATTGGAAAATCTAAAAATAAGATTGCAACCAAGCAGAGTTGAAGCTGGACAAGGAAATCTCATCCATCGTGCTTGATTGCTGCCGTTGGAATATCCAAGGTTTGTGGTTTGATTCTAGAATGTCAACAAAATATATGAGTGTGTTATAAAGTGAAGTGTTAAATTAGTACATGAAGGGATTGTTTTAATATTGTAACATTGGCTAAAAACTTATTTTTGGGGAGTTAAAAAGTTGGTAAAAGATTTTGATATAGCTCATGTTGAGCCATAAAGAGAATTAAATGCTTTTCATAACATTATTATGGAGAAAGTGTGTTGTAGTAATCTTAAGAAGAAAAAGAGAAAGTATGTTGATAAAGAAAGAAAGTCATAATAAGCTCAATTTTTTTGTTGGTGCCTTAGACCACCCTAAAATTGAATAAGGGGATCTATGCACATGTGTCTTTCTGTATGAATATTTGAATGTGTGATACTCTCTTTAGTGTCTCGCTTTGGAATTTTCATGCAATTTGTCATGATACACAAGGAATAACAAGGCGTGAAAATCAACAAGAAGATAGATGGTTTCTTGGAGCATTAGACAAAAGTGTTTCGAAGGTAAAAAAAAAAATACCCACCTGAAATTGAATAAGGAGGTCAAAATTCAAGATTGTAATCACACTTCAGGGTGCATGATCAACAATATCCAACACCCTTAAGTAACATAAGAATCAAGCAAGTGTGATCAAGAGAATGGGTGCATGCGAGTGAGTACAAGTGAGAAAGCAAGCTTATCAAGTACAAATGCGTAAAGGAGGAAAGCACCTTCTAAATGTAGCTTAGGAAATTAAATATTTGCAAGAGTGCAACCATGATTTGCATATTAAATTTAAATTAATTAAGTGGAAATTACAACAAAATCAAACCATAATTAACCAAATGGCTGACTGACACTAGCATTTGCAAAAATATATTCAAAGAGAAATAGATATGAAGGATCAGCTGTTTGAGGCAGTTCATACTAAATTAAGAGAAACACAAGATCCAATTGATAATATGATTAATGCATGTTGGGTCTCCAAAAATTCATCCACTTTTACCCACATTTCTATCATTTTACCCTCATTCCATAACTATATAGCCCCATAACCCTACATTAAGTAACCATTTTCATAATTATATGGGTTTATCATTATTATTTTCCAAGTCATTTATTTCAAGTATTTTAAGAGAATTTATGACTAAATACTAGGAAATTAATATGTTTTCATATATATCTAAAAGTGTTATGAGTTTGTGATATTGTAGGCCTATTTGGAGATTCTAGAAGGGTCTTATTTGGCCACCCAACCACAAATTCGAATTTCAAATTCCAACTCATGAAGATTTGTGGAATAATTGTAGAAGATGTGGATCATTAACTATGCAAATTCAAAGGGGAAGAATCATGGATAAGAGAATTTTGAGAGGCCTTGTATCTTACATTTTTAGGTGATTTGTTGTAACCACAAGAGATAAATTTTGATTTAGGAGAGATCTAAGGATCTATATTTATTGAATAGTTATCTTCAATTTTTTTATAAATAGGAGTGCATCTTTCATACAAAGGGTTGCAAAGTTGTTAGGTGTTAGGTGTTAGGTGTTAGTATTAGTGTTAGTTGCCAAGTTAAGAGGTAGCTAGTTTCTAGTTGGAGGTTCCAAGTTCCATCCAATATGTGATTTGTAAAGTGAGGATAAAGCATTCTTGTAATATCTTGTAACTCATTTTATGAAATACATACTGCTACTTTGATCTCCAAGATGTGATAGTTGTTCAACGTGTTTGCGAGGAATGGAGGGCCCCCATCAACCACAATTTGCACATCTTTGTACATATTGGTAACATATTATAGTTATGTTATTTCATTTATGTTTAGCAAGTGTGTTTTCATTTTATGCAAGTGTGCTTTTCCTTTCAGCAAGTGTGATTTTATTTCAGTAGGTGTGAGTGTGATTTCAATTCAGCAAGTGTGATTTCATTTATGCAAGTGTGATTTCAATTTCTTTATGTTTGGAATTAGATTGGATTGATTTAATTAACTTTGTAATTAGTTTCAATTACATTAGATTACGCTATTTTGATAAATAGCCACATAGTACATATAGTTCTAGTATACCTCATTAGTTTATGAACCCCCAGGTTTACAATTAATGACAGGGATTTAACTCACAATTAAATCACCCAACATTTTGGCGTCGTTGCTGGGGAGGTATAAATAGGTGTTTATTTTGAAGGTTTAGACAACTCATTATAGTTGCATTCGTTCTTAGATGCATGGTTAAAAGCATATTAAAATAATTTATGATGCATATTAGATTTCAATAATTTTCAAAAATTTATACTAATCTATGTGCATGACAGGTATTATCAACCAGTTGGAGTAAATCACAGACAATTAAGAATTTAAAGAATGTTCTTCCAAGAAATTTCTCGAATCTTAGCAACAACTAGGATATCTGCCTCTTAGAAAGAGTATATTTTAACTGCATGCAAAAACTTGTCTATCTCTCCACCTCCATAAGAAGATCTTCAAGTCTCTTTTGATTCCTCTTGTCAATTTGTTGAAGAGACTAAAGAATCATGCAATAATTTTGATGGAGAGAAACCACTAGAATATAATATTGAGGGAATGCATAATAAAGGAAAATATTCATTGTGATCTAAACCAAGAAAGGAATCAAGAATGTCATAGCCTTATTGAAAGATGGTTCCAATCAAGGATCAAGTCACATCACTCTTCCATTCTTCCTTACTTCTTGATTGTATTATCAAAACAACTGGCCTTTCATGCTTTGATGTGTTTTATTGCATATTTTTCAGAACTAAGCATGAATATCTTTTTACTCCTGTTACACACATGGTTAAACTGGAAATATGCATACACTTGAAACAATTTTTCTTTTTCCAGTAGAGTAGAGTAGGATAGAATCAATGAATAAAACAAAATTTGGTGATATGTTTTTTTTTTTAAGTTTTAAAGTTAGATTTCATTTTTATTTATTGTTGGTGTAGTAAGAGCCACCCAAATTACTAATCAATTGTAGGAATATGTAGAAAGAGAAGGAATAATTGAGAAGAAGAAGAACAAATACAGTTTTGAGAGCCACAATTTGAAGTTAGAGATCAAATCCTTTCACTTTGTCCTTTTAAATTTCACATTCCAAATGAATAAATAGTTTCAATATTTCTGAGAATGCTCTCTTCTTGCACTCTTTGCGACTTGGAAGATCATAAAAGTAAATTGAATAAAGTTAGTTTTAAAATTTTGCAATAAAAATTGGATAAGAGATCTAAATTCATACTCAAAAGTATAATTACAAGATTTTATAAAGCTCAAAAAGTAAAACCGATGTCTCCAATGGATCCAATGTTGTCGAAAACCCTTGTTTTGACTCTTTTTGCACCTCATTTGGCCAAAAATTGATTAAAATATCAACGTTTCAAGTTTCTGCACAATTATGCTATTAATAATCCTACAAGTCAACCTAAACTTGGCCTGTGTGCCCTGAATGTGGAAACTGCGCGTAAAATTGGCTGATATTCTGATCCAGGTGGATATTGGTGGCCACCTGCCAAGTCCATCTGGACCCCCATCATTGTCTCTTTCAGCATTTTCAGTTTCCTTAAGTGTAGCACAACTTACTATTTTTAGCAGTTTTTCGGGTCCCGAACTTCCGGAGCCATTTTGAGGCCCTAAACGACGTTTTTTGGGAATCCAGGGGCAACATGGGTCCATGGACTGATGTTGCCCTTCCCAAAGTGGTAGTTCTCGAATAGATCTTTCTAATGAGCTATTGTACGCGTCAAACGGAGATCATATGCTAAAGTTACGACCCCGGGAAGTTGATGTACCAACTTACCCCCAAACGGGGCCCACAGTTTGGCGTTTCATCTCCTAGGGTTAGGTTTTGGAATGTTAGGGGTTTTTCATTGTTTCTCAACAATAAATAGGCCTTCGAGCCTCATTGTAACAGTTCGGAAGCAGTTCAGAGGCATGTAGCCCACACATCTCTTCTCAGAGATAGCTACCATCGCCCTAGCTAGTTTATTTCCATTTCTGATTGGAAGCATATTTCAGTATTTTCCATTAATGAAATGAAGTATTATTTCCGCTGCATATTTGTGTATATGGTTATCTCTGTAATTTGTTGCGTTCCTGTTTAAATCTGGATCAACTCTACAATGATGATAATAAATATCCACATTACCAAGATGACTAGTCTTTATCTCTATCCTGTAAGAATGTACACAAATGCGTCATACCTTTCTGTTGTTAGCAGTCTATAGTGAGGTCATAGTGAACTGCATTTGGTTGGTTTCGTAGTTATTTTTCCCTATTTTGCTTATTTAAATATGAAAGGCATCAAATAAATAGAAGTACTTTCCATGGTCACTACCATCAGGGTTGGAATTGTCAACAAGTAAATATTTCTTTTGTTTGTATATTGTCTTGTAGAACACTCACTAACATATTCCATTTGATCAATTAAAATTCTATTCAAATGGTACACAATACAGTTTATTCTACTATCATTCAAAGGAACCTCTAAATGCCATTAGCACAATCTCATAATTGGCCTTTTCCTACAAGTCAACTCAAAAGAGAGCCTTGGCATCTAACAACTATTTGTTTTCCAATAGATTGCTCTCGTTGGGGGGGCAATCAAAAACAACAACAGGAAGAAGGCTTCTGGATGCTCTTCCTTTTCTTTTCTTTTATGTAATATAGAAGAGATATTGACTGTTGAGTTTGGGATTCCAGATACATGTGAATGTTGGTCTCTTTGGCTTATGCTTAATTTTCCTAACTGAAATCTAACACATGAGCTCACACTCATGCTAGAGAAATACAAATTGAGGTCTTCACTAGCTAAGGCACAAGCCAGAAGACCTTTACTCACTAAATTTTCAATAGATAGCTAGTGTGATATTAGGATATTGGTGATCTTTTGCATCTACTCCTATGGTAGTGGAATCAATGACCAATACCAAGCTTGTAGTTGTTGGAAGTAGTGATGAGTACTAGGGATAGGGTTGTTGGATTCTCTCAGACAAACAGAGTTGACCATGATGTTAATCTTGCTTTGAGATTCCCTAATATTGAGGGAGTTGATTGTGATGAGGTTGTTGCTTCAATTGCTAGCATTTTTGAGGTACATGAGAGGATTCTCATGTTCATTTTTGATGATGACTCTGTTGTTGTTTCCCTTTTGATTGAGTTTGATATTTTAGGATCAAAGAGTTGAGATGTATGAAAATTTCATCTTATGCTTTGATGGACCTTGTCTACTTATCTTGGTCCTCTATGAAGATATGGTTATCTTTGTAGGATATCTTGATTAGCTCTTGATGTGGTTCCATAGGATTATGCCCCGTGATGATGACTTGAGGGACGATGGAGGTTGGCATGTGCCTTATGATCCAAAGTTATGTTCCTTCAAATTCAAATGTGGTCAAAATTCTTTGGAGGTTTGAGATGCTACGATAACATCTTGCGTTAACATATATATTGATACTTCTACAGCATACAAGATCTAATATATGGTGATACTTCTATAGCATACAAGATCTATATTTTGACACGTCGGGAGACTATGGTGAGTAGAGATGTGAAGTTTGATAAGGATGTGAGCTCTTCCAATTCACATTATTCTCCTTCAAATATTGAGAAGAATTAAGAGGAGGTTGTTGTTCCAAAGATAGGTTCAAAGACTCAAGATGAGTCAAATTTGGAAATAGATGAGGTGATGTTGAGAGTAAATATGCCCTCAACCACTATCCTAGCATGTACAAGATGAAGACAACATGCCTAGACATTGTGGTAGGCTCCAAAGCATGTAGGAACACTCAAATGTTTAATGAGGGCAAGGATACCTCCCACAAGATATTTTAGCCATGTTGCATTAGCTTCTTCCATCTGAGTCTTCCAAGTATCTTAAGGAGGAGATGTGTGATACCTCGATGGAGGTGTTTGGGTTAATTCTGAGAGTGTAGAAACTACATATTTGCAAATAATAGACTTTGTGGACTTCTAGAGGGAGTTGATAGGTGTTCATAAAACACTTTTCTCATGAGAAGGAAGTGTTATCTTTTCATATTATTCCAAAAGTGTTTCACATTACTAGGAAAATGCCATGTTTCCTAGCCCCTCAGCAATGCTTCATGGGCACATGAATGGATTAGTTCAAGTGGATGCTTTACCTTGGTTAAAATACCAATATGGTGCTCTTTCCTAGGAGGTTTACACTCCAATTAGCTTGCTAAGTAACCCACTAAGTGCACACATTAGGAGAGTCGATTACTCAACAAGGAGAGGTGCTAGGATAAGAAGAGGAGCATTGGGCACTTAACCCTTGGAATTTGGACCATTTGATATGAGGTATGTGACATATGGATGACCCCTTGGTTGGTTTGTAATGAACATGCACATGTGGAGGTGGTTTGCTCTTGATTTGATAGACCTCAACTCAATGCTCATGTGGCTTCCTTCTCTAGAGCATTGGAGATATTATGAAAACATGTTACTTGCTTGGAGGACACCCTACACTAGAGGAGGACTATTGGACACTTTAAAGCAATGCATTTAGCCCTAGATCGAATTGGGTTTCTTGGATATTTGCATTGATGCTTGGAGTTGACTTAGTTGACACCTGGGTTGGAACAATGATCAAGTAAGTGGAATGGATGAAAAGGAGAACATGGATTAGGAAGAGGGATAGAGTCTATGTGGGCTTATGGAAAAAAAGTGTGGACATGACATGTGTAGCAACATCATCGTAGAACCTTGATTTTGTAGGATATCATCCTTGGAGATTGACATGTGTACCTTTAGAGTGTATCACTTCATACATGCGGACCTACTTGTTTATAGTAGATTGCTTGTAATGATTTAGGCCCACTTGTGTCTTGTTGGCATATATATAGAATAAGAAGAGGGTCTTTTCTTTCACTCAATCATTATTGTTCAACTTCTATTTAGAGATGGAGCACTGGGGTTTCATGAGATAACCCTAGGAAGGATATGGTGAAAAGGTTGTTTTGATCTCTCTCTCTCTCTAGTTTTTTTTCTTGGTACATTCTCCTCTTATATTAGAGGTGTTATGGTTTCTTGGAGCACTTAGAGCATATTTAATACTAGGGATAGGGTTCACCCCTTGGAGATCAGAATTTTATAATTAAACCTTAGGTGGTATTGTTGAAGAGGAAAGAGGAGACATCTTGCTTGAAGCCAAAAGTCTTGATAATTTGATATTGATTTGTAGATGACCTCTAGTAGAGCTAGGGTTTTCATTGTTTTCCATCTAGGGTTTTGGAGAGCTATAAAATTGTAATAACATTGTGATGAGGCTATGGTATGTACATATACTTCATTTTTATACATAAATATGAAATTTCCGGCTGTCCAAAATTGTCTCAATTGAAAAAATGATTTTCAGTATTCATCATCTTGGTTTGTTAATTTCTAGTGCAAGTTTGTAACTTTGCCATGCTGATTTGACATAAGTGAAGGTTGAAATTGTTAAGTGATTACACATTGATATAAAAGATAATAGGGCAGATTTACTGATGTACATTTGCATTGATTGCAGTGATTCAAGATCTGACTTTATGCTCGGAAAGTGTGCCCCAAGACTGAAATTTGTTGGCATATGTTTGGTATCCTTACTCTTGATTTTCTCAGTGGATTGGAGTTGAAGTGAATCGAAATATTGTCAACTATTTGATGTTGTAATTTATACTTCAGCTCAGCCCTAAGACTGAATTTTCATAGAAATTGGATCTAGGAAACATCCAATGTGAGTCAAAATTTTAGAGTTGCATTAAAAGTCAGAATTCCAAATGTTCTACAATTAATTCAGAGGGTAGTGAAAGATTTGCAGGATACCAAATTTATTTCTTTCACGTCCCTTTGGCAAGATAGACCTGCAGAGGTCTTATTGTCTACATCTACAAATCCACAATCATATAACCATGAAGAATTGTTGCAATTTAAAGAATTTTGTAGTATAGTAAAAAGGGGTGGCAGCCCAAAAACAAATTATTTTGTTATGAACTTCTGAGATTGTGATTCATTTGAGTATGTGGAAATGTCAGGGGATTACCATAAGAATGAGCAAAAGGAGGTGAGGATGTGGAAAGGGGGTCCTCCACCATGACTCTAGTGCAAAAAACAAGGTTTCATGGGGCAGCCTAGTGAGATCAGCAAGAAGGGAGAAGTTTTCTAGTGACAAATTCATAAAGCTTTGAAGGCACTAGTTAAAGAGGAAAGGGATTTGGGTGTTGAAGACCACAAACAATATTAACCATGTCATAGTATTTATGCAATAGCCACAACCATGAAGCAATAGGTCTAACAGTCTCTTATGGATTGCAGAATTTGTTTGGATGAAAAGGAGAAATGAAATGAATTCAACCTGGAGATGCTAACAAAATAAAATGAGTATGTGGGCATCAAACTCAGGGTTTAGAATTTGGTACTTTATTTGGAGGAGAAGTAGAAATGGAATGAAGACAACAGAAGAAAAGGAATATGTGGTGCCTCAAACTCAGGGTTTAGGATTTGCTAGTTACTACTAAAAGGGTGCAGTGGACAAGTATGGCATGATTGACGAAGTGGACAGGTGAGTGGATAGATAACTGGATAGGTTGCTTGATGAAATCATGTACAAGTCATTCAATATTGAAGAAAAGCATAATGCCACTTCACCAGTGACTGGATCAGGTGAATTATTTCATTTCCATGGTTTTAGATATCTTCTGTTATGGTATGTTACTATATGGTCTCCTTAAATATGGATTTATTGAAGCAACTATCAGTTGGAGTCCATTAGAGTTTGGAATACTACGGTCAAAAGTTTTTGTAATAACTTAAAAAGAATCTAAATGTTTATGTTTGTTGATGAAAGCCATGAAGAAGTTATTTAATAATGATAGGGCACTCGTGACTCCAACTATACAGAGGGATCAACAAATTTTGTAAATCTGTATATCTTCTCGCCTCAGGCATGGATAATATAAATTGTTTTCTTTTTCTAAGCAGTTTTTGACCTTGTGTCTTGTTTCGATCATCGTTATTCTATTGGGTGGACATAAGGCAGCAGGAATATCGATGGTCGAAAAAGGACACAAGGTCAAAACCTGCCTCAATATGTTAGGTGGTAATGGATATATGTGCCATAATCACTGTGAACGGGTTTGCACCAGGTACCATTCAAGAATACGGGGAAGTGTCAAGAATTTCCTTGGAAGGTTTTCCTTGGAAAAGAAAAAGACAATAATAGGCATACCATTCTAAAGACAACTTGCAGATGCATTCCATCAAGTTGTCGAGATCGAATATATGGAATCCAACCATGCAAAAATAGTACAGGTCCAACTTAGACAAAGAACTGAAAAAAAAAAAAAAAAAAAAAAAAAAAAAAAAAAAAAAAAAAAAAAAAAAAAAAAACAAAAAAACAAAAAAAAAAAAAACAAAAAAATAAATAAATAAATAAATAAAATAAATAAAAATTGCATGCAGCCAACCAACCCCAATCACCTAATTTCCTAAACAAAGGCAGCTTAAAAATGGTTTCATGGATCAAGAAGATTATGCTCATTGCACCCAAATTGCTTCCAAAATATGATTTTGCACTCCATAACAAGGAGCTCCTTTAGGCTTGGGTGGCAAAGTAACTTGTTTGGCCATAGTCACCCAGGCAATAGTTACTTATTCTGTCGAGATCTGTCGGGACTTGCCCTTGGCATCATCCTTTTTTATATGGATTCACATAAATTATGTATTATGCCAAATCCACCCAGGACTTGCACGTCATCCCATATTTTCATTGCCATTCAAATAAGGAAGAGGGAACTATACCAGAATAGAAATTCTCGAGCAAACCAAGACTCCTTTGGTAATTCAACATGAATTTAATTGAAACAAATGTGTTGGGATTCCCGCATTTTATTAAAATAAATCATATTGGTTTTTAAAATTGAAAAGAAAATACAAATCATGGGCACCAGGGAGAGTGTTGGAATCTCTCACAGTGAATTCTGAGACACCATTTTCATTTTGAGAAATCCGCTGCAATCTGAAAGCTTGAGCGTTATAGTTTTGTGTGTTGTATCACCGGATTCTAATGCCCCTCTTGCATGTCTATGGATCAGTTTACAATTGATTGTAAAGAATTTGTCCAAATGAGGACAACTCCTCCCTGAATCGATTGTAAAGATGGTGTTTAAATTTTATTTGCACCTGGTGGCCATTTTCATCAACGACCTGGTGGCCATTTTCATCAATCTATTGTACAGCTCCGCAACTTATACTTTCATTAAAACCAAATGGTGGTTGTTGTCTTTGACAATATTTCTTTTATAGGGCGTAAGCCTGATCGAAGGATTTCGCTTTTCAATACCTGTCACCTTTCACTCTACTTCAAAAAATTTGCCATCCCGGATGCTTATAGCATCGTAACGCGTCCTTTTTGTCACTTGGATTCCCTTCTCACAGCTTCAAACAAGTTGTCATGCACACAACCCCCAATTTTCTTATTTTAATATGGGTTTTCCTAATTAAATGTCTAAGTTAGGATTTTCATCTTCTAATTGGGGGTAAGTGTTTCTGAAGAGGTGAAGTCAATGTTTATTAAAAAAAATTGAAGCTTTTTTATGTTTTTTTAAAGCATGCATCTAAATGTGACAACCTAGAGTTTTCATTTTCTAATTTGGCACTAAGTGCTTGTTAAAAGGTGGAGTGAATGTTCTTAAAAAAGGTTTTGTTAATATTTCGAGTTCATAGTCAATGTTTATAAAGAGATAGGAGTCATGTTTATCTTATTGACATTTATAATTTGAGATAAGATTTGGTTTGTGGAAAGAGAAGTTTTCCTATATAAAATAAATTATTTTATAGTGTGTAATAAATTATTTGGATATAGGTTATTATTCTATATTATAATATAATAAACAAGTGCTACATAGTAGTTAGTACTTGTTACTTAGTTTAAATATAGCTAAATCAAAATAAAAATATTGAATTCAATTTAGTGTTAAGGTATTGATTCCAATTACAATTTGGGGTAGCTTCTACTCCAACAAGGATTGGTTGTTAAGAATAAGATTTATAAAGAAGGTATAACAGATGGTGTGTGTGCTCTCTGTGGCAAGGAATAAACAGTTGAGTTTTTTTTTTTGAAGATGTCATGCTACAAGAGTATTACTCTCAGAATTCAAACTGAATTTCACTTCTTTGTTGCCTTAATTTCATGGAAAAGTCCTTTTCTAGGATACCATTTCTTAACACACGCTTGAAATGTCTAATTCCACTCTAAGCATAGAAGAGAACTAGAATGGGCACCAAGCCAAACTAGCACAATCATTTGATCATGAAGAAAGCAAGAGATATGACAACAAATCGTAAGAACAAACCATAGGTTAAAACTGAGTTGCACTTACTCAAAGTTGGTGATAGGTCATTCAACAATTCTTAATTGATTTGCAACAAGTCATATCTCACTAAGGATTATCTTAACAATAACATTAAGAAGGATTTAGCAACATCAAAATTATATACATTTCTTCTATCATCTTGTGTTTCTCATCCATCATGTATAAAAATCATTTCATAATAAAAAGGTCTCTTTGATTCTTGTCTTATTTTCCTACAATTTTGGAGCAAATAAGGGTGTATCCATCTTTTATTATTTCTTAGTTCTTTGGTTGTTGGCACACTAGCATGCTAGAAATCTCCTCTTTCATAGACATAAGACCCATGGAGAACCTTCCTCGACCCCAACTCAAACAACCTCATATTGCAAAAATCTCAAGAGCAAGGAATTCCATTAAAAGGTTTCCCAAGAAGCCCTCAAGTGACACGAAGATCAAATGTTGGATTAATCTACTAGAGTTCCTCTAAATAGATATAAAGGTTGCATAAAAGGGTACTTCATGTTAATAGATATTCAGATAAAGAGAAGATTACCTTCTCCATGTTGAAAGAGAATTTCCATACTAAGGATAGGTGGTGGTCAAGGCATCTATTGTTAACAAGCTATAGTAGAGGACAACCAATAGTTTTCATCAAGCTACAGTAAAGTACAACCCAACAGTCCCATATTTGAAACTATCTTCCCTACCTAAGGGGGGAACATAACTCTGTCATGGTCAAGGTCAATCTATGTGGGACATTTGGATGTATTCCATAACTTATATACAAAGTTTGGCATCTAATACTGAGAAAGGAATTTGGACTTGAAATGCCATAACAATCTAGTTAGAGATACAGCTTTTGAATATTCGCTATTTGGGATAAGCTTACAAATATACAGTCAAATGGAGAAGATTTCAAGTAGAAGAGGGAGTGAGAGTCTAGTTGTGCAAACAAGCCACCAATAAGTGATCAAACATGTTGTTAAACCAAGATTAACGAGGGAATTATTAAATGCTTAAATTATCATGTGTCTACTTCAGGTGTACCATAAAATTAATAACCCTTTAAACAAGACCTTGCTTAAGTGTTTAGAGAACAAAATACCAAACTATTAATCATAACATGAAATTTGCGGCACACCTTAAATGGAATGGAAACTTATCTTGGGTATAGACTGAACAACCAAGTTTGGGACTACGACTCTTCTCCCAACCATAGACAAGCTACAACCAAGTCTCTCATGCAACCATCACCCTCGAGCCAAATTCCAAGACTTGAGAAGGCTGCTCAAGGAACAAAACTAATCTACTAGTTGAACCAGGGATTCCAAAGGTTCCATTACCTCCACCCTACCAAACAAAGCATTATAAGAAACATCCTAGCTTTTTCAAGGGGTGACAGTACTGGGAGAAACATTAAGATATTTTCACCTTTCTTTGAAATTATCCAGCCCATCTGTAGGATTTCTTATGATGGATAATGTTGTCATATGAATCACACTCACCATTGGTTACTAGGTTGGTCACAGTACTTATCCATAACCTTGTGAGCAACATAATTAGTAATTTATTTAACAATCTTAGGCTCCATCTATAGACATTCCCCATAGGATTTGAACTACACTTAGCAGCTCACTCAGTTAATCTATCCCACACTATTGTAGAATTTTCTTGAAGGCATCAAGTATCTTGTTTCACAACCCTCATGCCCATATTGTTCTAGTATTTGGCAGCGATCTAATACATCTTAACTAGGAACAAGGTATGGTTGCATCCCACTCTAGCCTTTGCATTCTCTCAGTTGCCAATTCTCCTATGCATGACCAACTCATAGTCACTTTCACAATACATTGAGAACTGCCTTGGCCACAGTCAAACAACAACTCACTTTATCAACACTCTATGCAAATAGGAAGGATTTCATATACCCTGTACTTCCAATTTTTTATTTTCTTTTACAAGCATGTGCCAACATTTGATCCTCAACCAACTCTATGCTTGAGGCCTTATTCATGGTCTCAACCATGATAACCATGAGGCCTTATTATTTTTCATGTCTACCTACTTGGTCTTGTAGACCAATCACCCCAATACCACCTACCCCATTGGTTGTCATCTATCAGGCTTTATATTTGTAAAAAAAAACAAGGTATGTCCTAAGCCTTCTCAACCCTGGAATTAGTGTCTCTTTTACTCAACCCATGTTTAATTTATTTAATTTACAATAAGATAAAAATGGTAATTTGACGTTGTCATAACTTTCGTGTATGGGCCAACTATAAGATGTTGGGGTGTGTTATACACCATAACAAGCATGAAATAAATCTTAATGCCTCCAACCTGATAATTGGTAGATTCATGGATCACTATATACACTATATAAACTATATAGGGCTAAGGGATTGTTAGACATGCCATGTGCTATGGCATGTCAAGATGTAAACTGTGTTTCTTAGTTGTTTTATGGCCATGGTTGGACGTAAGCCTTGAATTGGTAACTTGTTAAGTCGGATGATTTGAGATTGGACATGAGTAGCCTAAGATGTGTTATAGGAATTTCTTAGGTGAAAAAGGCATAATCTAGTTGTAGTAACTATAAATTGGTTAAGTTGTTGTAGTCGGGGCAGGACTTAGTTGGGTTCCAACCAAGTCTAAAAAAAGTAAGGGTAATTGTGAGGGCATGATAGCTAAGGAGTGCTAGGGCATGCCCAAGGAATGAAAAGGTGTGCTAACACATGGCAAACAGTGTCAATGGATGGTGAGGAGTGTTAGGGAGATTCAGGGGAACACAAGGGAGAACTAGGTCAAAATGCTTGGAAATGAACGAATAAGAGTGTGTGCCAAGGAGTATCAGTGAATTCCAAGTGTCCTAAGGATGAAGTGTTTTAGGAGAAGTTTAGAATAGGACTTGCAAGAGGAAAGCCTATGGTTGTGAAAAGTGTGGACAAAGAAATTGTAGAACTTTGTAGAATTTTCTGACAAATCAGCTAGCTCCGATACCATGTAGAGTTTTTTCTACAAATCAGCTAGCTCTGATACCACGTAGAAATTTCCCACCTGTAGATCACCTAGTAATGCAATGTACTAAAGCAAAATACTTGATCTACTTCTATAACCAATTTAGCAGAAGCTTAATCGAACATGAACAACATCAATAAGAACACATATCATTGATAAGAAGGAATCAAACACACATAACACAGAAGATATGACCCGGGGAAAGCCTCAGCCTAAAACCCCACCCTCTGTATTATCATACAAGTGGAAATATGTCTGGATTACACAAAGCCTTAGCTTGGAAGCTATCCAACTCTCAGTACAATCCCTTTGTTGCTCATAAACAATCAAAGGCTTCTCATAAACCTTCTCCTCTGCCCTCCAAGCCTCCTATTTCCATGCACAGTTTTTCCTGGGTCCTCTGGCTGCAACCTGTGTGATTCTCACCTCACACACAACACTGACCTCTGAAATCACTGCACAAACCTGAAGGAGATAATCCTCATCATGGATGAGCTTCCTTTATAGGAAGAATATTCATCCAACTGATAGTACACCGTCCCTTCTCTGATCTCAACCGGGTCTCTGACAAAACTGACATGCATCAGTTATCCATGAGTGAATACACAGTTATCTGAAAATAATAGTTGTCACATGCATGCAAGCATCAAAAACTATATCTCATTAATTTAACAACTTGTTAAATTAATCTAACTAAACTTGACTAAGTTAAAATAAGTCAACTGATCCTCTCAATATAGAACTCATCCTTAATTCCTCAATCAGTGGAGCAAATCAAGGACACATTCCCCAATTAGTGGAGAAATAATTGCATGTTCTCACAAAGACTTCAAGTTTGCTTTTCCTTAACTAATTAACTCATGGAGAATTAATTAATTAATATTCCAAATTGCTGGTAAGACTAAATTCGAATTTTACATCCTATTTTAGACTAGGGACTATCTAAAAATAGGAATCCAACTTGAACTGCTAAAAAAAAACTTTTATTTTTAGCACTTTCATTTTTCATTCCATGTTGCCCAATCCAGCACTGATGCCCAAACTGCTATTTTTAGCACTTCTATTTTTAGCAAATTCTTGTTGCCAATTTTCCACAGGTTAAGGTCTTGTTCAACTTATTGCTTTGACATCATTGTTTTCCCGTTGTTTTATTTATCTTAAGCTATCACTCCATTCTGGGCAGTGAGTTGGGATTTGGGCCCAAAAAAGTGGTTTACATCTTGGGGTCGCTGACACAAAACTAGAAAATTGGGTCTTTGGATGCTGACACATAAGCTTGTGAGAGCGGATTTTGGTTTCTGGATGCTGTCATGGCTATAGCATGAGAGTGACTGAGGCCTAAGATGGTCAAAACTTCAGTAGGACCCAAGGGCAAGCTGTTTGAAGTGTGGGATTGTTTTCTATGGATCCTGAAGTTGATGTTGAATGAGTATGTGTGATGTTTCTGTCGATTCCACTTCCTTAAGGTCACATACGAGGTCAAATCGAATCATAGTAGCCTCTCGTCGCATGTTTACCCCCGTTGGCTTGTTACTTAGGTAGATGTGGGAGGAGGGTGTTACATTAACATTTTGACTCAGGTAATGTCCTTTCTTGTCCTATTTAACAATTTAAAATGATCAAAATACATAAATAAATAAATAAATAAGGGTAATGCCCTTTCTTCTCATGTTTAACATTTTAAAATGGTCAAAATACATAAAAATAAAAATAAAAATAAAAGTCAAATTAAAAAAAATAAGGTAACGTTATGTAATGTAAACATTTTGACCTCGTCAAAATTAAACAAAATTGATTATTATTATTTATAGTAGAGATGTGTAATGTAATGTAAAAATTAAAAATAAATAATTATTGGGCCAAGAGGTTCTTGTTACGTAATGTAATATAAACGCTTTAACTTGGTCATAATAATAATAAAAATAAAAATAAAAATGACTCATAATATTGACTCTTGGTATTCATATGGAATACAACTATGAGATTCCAGTTTTAAAACTAAATGGACAAAAAATATCTAGTTTAAAAAGAGAGAGAGAAATTTGAATTTATACCCTACTGTATAGTTGGAATGACGCCAAGAAAGCAATCACGACCTCTTTCTCTAAGACCCCAATAAATTGAACGAGTCTCTTTTTTTTTTTAACCATGTGGTGAATCGGTAACTGCCAGTCCTAATCTATGGGAGACCTAAGATCAATCCTCGTAGCTGCCACTATAACACCAAGAGTACATCCAACTACCTGCAAGTTGATATACTAAGATTCTATGATTTTAGCAAAGCAAGATTCTCGCGCCGCCAAGGCGGGGAGGGGGGGAACCTGCTCTCGAGCTGCCACCACAGCAGGTCATGTACTCAATGAGATTTGAACCATGGTCTCTTGAGCTTCACCCAAATAAACTTACCATTAAACCACACATCACTGTACAAGCTGAACAAGTCTTTTACCACAAGAAATAAAAGGAAATTAGCGGCTATGACACCTCTTTTGGCTACTCTACCATCTGCACCAACCACCTTATATTGTTGATGAAGAACAAGGGCTATGTTCCCAATGGATTTCACAGCTATTAGTCGCCCATGAATTCCATAGAGGGAGTGTATTATTTAGAGGACCAAGCATATGCCGTTGGCATTCGAAAGATCATTTTAAGATATGATTCAAACAGTGAGAACAAAACACTTCATACCATTTCTATCACCAAAGTGGATGCACTCACAATTCCATAGGAGTATTTTATTCAGAGGATCAAAAATACATCTCCACCATTCGTATGATGATTTCAATATACGAGCCTTACAGTGGGAAGCCCGAACTACATAGCGTTGCTACCACCAAAGGGTTATCTTTCAAGGAGAGAATGAAGAAAATAAGGATTTTCGGGTTTTTGATTATCCAGAGGAGACAAATTCAAGTTCAACGTAAAAAAGAGTGAGCTCTTTTCCCAAAATATTGCTTGATGAGCTAATGTTGTTTTCTCCTCTTCTTTGATGGTTGTGATGACCCTTATTAAGAGTTCAATGCTTTTATTTTACTTCCTGGTTAATAGTACATTTATTATGCGAACAACTCCTATGGTTTCAATTTTGGTGATTTCATAATTTTGTTTAAGAGTCAAATAAACATTTTGTTTTCAATTTATTATTTCTTAAATATGGAGGTGATTTTTTTTTTTTTTTATTAAGATAATTATAAATTTATTATAATTTAGTTGTTATTTTTTTTAATATAATAACAATATATTTATAATATTTATTTAAAACATATTTATTTTATTTTATTTTTATTTTTTTTAAGAAGAAGAGAAAACTGAAACTAGATTTTATTAAGAGAACTAAAAACCAGTTACATATAATGTCCGTCATTAATACAATTTTGTTCTTGATCGTCCAACAAAACCCATCATATCTTTGAACATGATGACCACAATATTAATCTAGAAACATTTCGAAGCACCATCTACCAAAAATACTATTCAAAATAGAATCATCATTCACAATTATATACAAACAAAAATATGATGGAAACCCTGCATATGAACTAAAAAGTAATCATCTAGTATTCCATACACGGGCGTCACTATGGGAGAGTAGTGCACCCTTCCTCCTGAACTACACCATTTGATACAAAAGTAAAATAAATGTATCCTTTAACATCATCCAAAGCCATTTTGGATAAAGAGTCAGCTGTCCCATTTGATTCCCTATAGATATGATGTATGTCAAAACTCAAAAAAGTTTGAGCGAGTGCACTGATTTGGTCCCACCATCCCCTGATATCTAGAGGATCAAAAGGCGTGTTACCCAGAATTCCATCAATGATAGTCTTCGAATCATCGTAGATATGGATGTTATGGATTTGTTTTTCCTTTGCAAACCAGAGAAGTACCCACAGGGCCACCATCTCTGCCATGGAATTTGTGCCCATTCCCCCAAACTAGGGTAACTTATAGGAAGAATTACCACTAATGTGGAGCCATGCTCCACACCTACATCACCCCAGTTGTGTTGCACCATCAAAAAACCCCACCGATAAGAAAATTTGAGGGTGAAAATATCTCCCAGAATGGTCCTTGGAAGTCATCATACTCAGTCACATATTCTCGACCCAAGCAAGAACTTTTGAGGAAATCCTATAAACACTAACTTGAAGCCCTTGAAAAATGAGGTGAATTCAGGCCTTCCAAATTTCCCATATTATAAACAATGGGATGTATCTGTGTATACCATGCTCGGTCAAGCCCCATCACAAACACTACTCCACAGATGTGAATTGTTTAAATGAGATCTTAAAAAATGAAAGAGTCATAGATCAAATATGGAGAGTAATGTTGCAAAAACAAAAAAGATGAAATAAATATTCATAATCACCATTGCATAAGGGACACGATCCCAAACATTGAAAACCACATTTAAAAATATTGTCCCAACTCAAGATTTTATTTTTCCACACCAACCAAATGAAAAGAATGATCTTCAAAGGGGCACTCGATCTCTAGATAGACTAAAACCATGGTGTCAAAATAGAATTTTGTACAAGGTACATGATATGCTTATAATTATCTGCAACCACCACTGTACATTTGTTTGAGAGTCCTAACCCATGAAAGTGAATAACTTCTTGCGTTCCTACATAGACCAACTCTTTTAAGTGCTATGATCTAATTATTCCATTCCAAAGCCATTTTCCTAGAAATTCTAATTTTCACAACCTATTTCCAAGTCGGAAGGATTTCATTCCAATTGTTGATTACTTGATCAAATAGGAAGATACCTCTTTGATGAAGAGCCATGACCATGCCTTCAGAAAGTCATGTGGAGTTTGGAACACTAAAAATCTCGTCCTGACCAATAATCAACATGTTTCCCCTCCCAAAAGACCATTTCAACCGCTGCAAGAACCTTTTCTTTATCTTCTGAAACATCGACCATATGAACGATCCCCTCCTTTTACCAATCTCACCCATTTTGATCTAGTTGATGATGGGCCTTCTCATATGATATTTTTCTGAAATGATCTGCTTCTATATGCCATCACCAAACAATGCCCTCCAGAGTGATTTAATTAACAATGACCAACCAAAAACCTGGGTGTTCAAAATCCCCCAGCCACCAAGTTTTTTAGGTCTAGAAATAGAGCTCCATGATGTTAAATGAAATTTGCACTCTTTATCAACATCAAACCATAAGAAACATGCCAATATAAATCGAAACTTGGATATAATATGAGCAGGAAGAGAAAATAGATGCATCTAGTAAATGGTGAATTGTTGTAGTACAGATTGTATGAAGGTGAATCTCCCACATAGTGAGAGCCAACAATGTGTCTAGCCCTTGAGCTTGTTATCAAATTTAGAGAGGAACCATGACCAAACTTCGAAATGGTAGTTTGTCGGCTTCAATCTAAATCCTAAATAGGTAAAACCATCCTGCAGATGTTTGGTACCCACCCCAAAAACACCAACGATATAGTTTATATCTGCTTAATTCCCAGATGAGAAAATGGTATGAAAATAGGAGCATTTGCATTAAGTCCCAAAGCCTCTCCAAATCAGTGAAAAACATAGCGTAATGCCTCCCAATGTGCCCCAAAAATCATCCCAAAAGTAAGAATATCATGAACAAAGAAAAGATGAGTTATACTAACCTCTTGAGCCATTTTCAAACCACTGAACGTACCTAGAGCCTTTTCCAAGTTTGTGTTCCTGCCAATGTCATCCATAACAAGAATGAAGAGGAGGGGTGATAAGGAGCAAACCTGCCTTAGTCCTCTGCCTGCACGAAAAAATTCGGTGGGGTATTGTTGTGGTCACCAACAACCCCCCCTCTTTTGTTTGGTATTAGCAACAACACCAAGCAAATGGGGGACCCTTAGTAAAAAAATCAAACAAAATCCCCATGAATATTTTTGTTTTTTTTCGTAGAATCTTATCGCAGCAAAGCAAAGGAAACACTTCTTTTGTGAGCATATTAAACCACGAAGAAGCAATGCTAAATTCATCGCATCGCATTTACCATAAGCGCTCTTAAATGGAGAAGCTTAAGAAATCCCCGACGGCTGATGTGCGACGTCGCATATCACAGCAATCACGTAGAGCAGAACACAATGACTAATATCTGCGATCTGCGATTTGCGATCTGTGGTCCACAATCCGTGATCTGCGATCTGCGATGATCCGATATTGCGATACCACAATACTATAACACAAATCTACGATTTGCGGTCTGCGATCTGCGATGAGCGCGAATTTTTCTCAGCACAATATTCAAGGGAAGCTGTCCATTAATCAAAATTAAGCGCGCCCCTGTAAAAAAGAAATTAATGATTGTACGAATGACTGCTTTTTGTTTTTCAAAGAGTCAGTTCACTTTGAATGTCATGATTATACACATGCAAGATCTGAAGCTTTCATATCAATCTTTATTTTCATTTACTCTTTTCCTTTATGCAAACTATAAAGCAGGAGATAACATGGAGCAATTTTGCAGGAAACATCTAAGGAAAAGGGGAAAGCGCCAATGCTCGGAGAACATAGAAGAGACCTCTTCAGAAGCAGGTGCCACATACGATAGGACCACAGATTCCAGAGTGTCACTCAACGGGTGCTAATGACCGATAGGTCATCTGAAGCTCAGAATCAAAGGCGCACAAAAGCAGCATGATTACCGAAAGACCTGAAACTTACACACTAGAAAAGCCCGCCACGAAGAACGAAGGCAGTTTTAAATTTAGAGAATTGCTCGGAAAGTAAAGTCTTCTGACTCATCAAATCGTTCGCAAAGACGGAAACCGAAATAGGAAAAGCAGAACCAGTTTGAAGGAAATTTGGGTTATTACCAAATATACATTCAGTCAGCGGGAGATTCTCTAAAATATCTGATAGTTTACCAAAAAGTGGTGCCAGCCCTTGTTACTTCTATTTTTATAGCACGCACGAAAGGGAAAGGCCACCAACCGACTCTTCTCAGACAAACACTGCACGCTTACAGCACTAAGGAGAAAATACAAAAATAGTTCAGAATCAGATTTAATTTTAGAAATAATTTGCTTTATCAGAGGGATGGTCATTTGAAAACCAGATCCTAAATTTATGTAATCAAGTTAATTGGTTAGCAGTATTTAAACCCTTCTCAGGCATTTAGAGAAGGGTCCGGAGATTTGTCAAAAACTCGTCCTCAGAACATGCACTTTTGCGCCCTCGGAGGTGGTTTTGATGAATGGATGGATCAAGGTTTATTAATATTTGCATCTGATATCTGCTACTAATGTTGCACTTCTGTACTCTTAGTAGATGTTAGAACAAGGAGAGATAAATCATTGTTGCTTGAAGCTTATGAAGTGGAACCAGTCATAAATGGTACTTTTATCTCTTGACTATTTCTGCTTATGTTCTTTAAGTGATTTATAGTTTCAGTTGTTTATATGTCATTATATGAATGTATGGGTTATCATTTGGCACTTTTGTACGGTGGAGTCATATTGTTTATATCTGACATATGAATAACTTATTATGCGATAGGCTGTTCACAACTGTTTTGTTTAACTTCTTATACAAAATAGTTTATCTTCAATGATTTCTATTCTTATGATGGCTGAATGATCTTTATTACCAGTTATTGTTCTAAATCTTTTTAGATCGCATAATAGGAGATATATACCCCGGGTTAGTGTAGATTAGATATATTTTTTCTCATTAGATTACAATAGCATAGAGTTAATTTAAAGAGTCTGAATTAGATTAGCTTTAAATTCCTCTTAGATCAGCATAGTCCAAACTCTGCACACACACACACACACACCCAAGGTTAGGAAACTGGTCCCGCCATCCCCAGTCGGACCCGCTATACCAAACGGATAAGGAGCTGCCAACCAAGGTCCGGACCGGGTGGGTATCCCCCTTGTTGTCGACCCAATTTTCAGGGCTTCAACATATTTGGCGCTAGAAGGAGGGCCTGAACTATGAATGGCACCTAAATCAAAATCTAAATACCATTCTGAGAGTAAATCACCCTCATCAACTCCCCCGACTTCCTCAGAAAATTTAAATTCAGAATCACAAGTCGGTCGAATAATAACCGCTGCTACATACCCTAATATTTCAGACCAACCTACCATTGAACCCCCTGAAGTTCAAACTCTTATTCATAAACTCCAGGGATTTTCTATTTTTTCACTAGGGTCTGATAAATCTCAAAGCAGTGTGACTTCGCAATACAATACTGCTCATCCCCTGACCAGGTTAAAGAGCGGAAAATTTGGCGTCCAACCAACTGAACTCCCTCTTCCCACCAGAAAAAGAGCAAGGAAAACATCACTACACTCTGACAGTGAAACTCTTTCATCTACATCATCCATCTCAACCCCCTCACTGCGAAGTCAACCGCCCACATCTCTATTCCAAATCACTCATCCACCTTCCACAACCCCTCTTCCCCAATCATCCAAGATCATATTATCTTCATCTTCACATCCTCAAGGATCATCTCCTACACTTGCAATTACCAGTAGCTCAAAGATGGCTCAAGCTCCATGGAACAATCCTGGAGTGGTTTTAATGCCTCCACCCCTGAGCCAAATACCGCCCCATCCTGAGAAATGGCTACCCAACTTCAACCCAGAAGCAGGCATGCCAGCTGAAGAGCACATTAACAATTTCATGCTCTCTGTCAATCTCAATGGAGTTACCAATGAAGATGCTGTGGTTCGGCTTTTTCCCTATACAATGCAAGGAACAGCCGGGTCGTGGTACTTTTCATTACCTTCCGGGTCTATAAAGAGTTGGGACATATTTCAAAATCAATTCCTCACCAAATTTGGTGATGATAGATCAACGACAATATTAATCAGTGACCTATCCAATCTTAAAGTCGAAACTAAAGAACCCATCAAAGATTTGAATTTACGATTCAATAAGATCCTCAAAAAATCCCCAATGCTTCCCAACCTAGCGAAGAAGTACGATGTGAGTGGTATATCACAGCCTTACCATCAAATCTAGCAGTCTTCGTAGATAGGGCGAATAAAACAACTTTAGTTGAAAACCTGACAGAGGCGATAACAGTAGAGAAACACGTTATAGCTTTGGAGAAGAGATCTGCGATAGAAGAACACAAATAAAAAAAGATCACCTTCAAGGAAGACCCCAAGAAGAAACAGACAAAAGATCCTTTCGATTTGGAAGGGTTGCAGAAAGTATTAAAGACCATGTCCAATGAGATGATTGACATAAAGAAACAAGTGGCATAAACTTCTTCGAAAAAGCCCTACAGAACTTTTAAAAGAGGCCCTTCAATGGATACGAAACCACCCAACGCTATCTCAAATGTCAAATCCGAAGAAGAGGAAGAAGAAGAGAGAACCATTGAAGGACAAACCGATGATGAAGAAGTTGTGGAACTACA